>BOPP01000056.1:2292359-2331319 GCA_017312745.1 Gryllus bimaculatus
CCCCCAGAGTTTCTTCTTGGAGACCATTTGTATTTTCTTGATTCTATTTTTGTGTAGCGAAACTAATTCTTTTATTTCGAAAAATAGAATCTTCTTTATTCTTATCAACATTTGTCTTCCTTAAACACAGAATTCTGTGAATTAAACGTGGTAAAAGCTAGAAAGTAGTTTAATCAGCGAGGCGTGTAACCAGTACAACCAACCGAATTTCATTACTGTGTAATTTAATAAGACTGAAGTTTACGATTAAAGTAGTTCGTTAGGTAACGTTTAGAAGTATTAGTCGAGAAAATGTTCGGTTTTACTTTCTTCATATCCCCAGACTTTTTAGTGAATGTAAAAAGAAATACTCATCTTCGAAATGAACAGTATCTGCTGACGAAGATGGAGAAACTGAAGGTTTCAGAACCTGATTCCAGTAAACGAGAAATCGAAGTTGCGTGCTAGGAGTATAGCGTGGGCATCGGTTCTCCTCGTACACGTGCTGAAAAATGCAGGGTCTAAGTTATTCAGAGATTACTTTGCGAAGGCACAGTTTTGTCAGATAGTTTTCAAGAACTGATTAATAGTATTTTTGTCCCAAGTTGGTTCCTGTTCATTTCTACCTGTAAGGAACATCTTGAAATACCATGTCCAATTTCGTTACCTTGCACGAATGTTTTTTTGGGGGGTGGGGATTCAGTATAACGAGATAATAACTATTTGGGAGTCCGAAAAAACATCCAGTGAAAGCGAGCGAAACGGGAGGTTTTGGTGAGATCCCATTTATGCATATTCAAATTTCTTTAATTTCTCAGAGTTCCAGCCATCTGTGAAAACGACCCTATGTACCGCCAAGTTCGTCAATCACTTTCCACGAATTTTGCAGAACTTTCTTCAACGCTGGCAGCAGGCTTCATTATGTGTGGGCACTTCTCACTCTCTCGATCTGAATTCTCTTCGTGAAATTTTTTATTCCTCTTATTAATGCTTGTTTTCCGTTCTCCTCCATTTCGTATTTCGGGATTTATATTTCAACTCGTGATACGACGGTATTTTCTTTCTACATTGTAATAAAATACATTTTATGTTACAAAAAGGAAATGCAATGCAATAGTAGGTACGTGGAAGGAGAAAGATTTCTTATTCTAGAAGTTCTGTTGGGTAATTTAATTGTTCAGTGTCGAAACATTTTAAAAATAATTTTACCCTTACTAATTAACAAAAGACTGCAAAGTTAGATCAATTTATGTTGGAGAAATTTCAAGTGAACATGTTCGCTTCTGAAATCGTTGCATTGAAAGCATTGTAACCAAATACTAAGTAATAGTATTCAATCTTATTCAACTCTAATATCTAGTACATCTTGAAGAACGTTATAAAAGGATCATATTCATGGCTGGCCAAGTTTTTCGATTGGTAAAACGTCTGAACAATACATGGAACTTCTCAACTATTTGAATAAAAATAGAGCATTTATTTTTATCCCTTAAAAAATAGATCTCTGGATCAGATTCTTTTCCCTCGGGGACGGACGTTGGTTGTAGTGGTCACTCTGTCCGCCCTCGAAGTATCTCTCTTGAGCGCTTCTCTTTAGGGGGTTGGTACTTTTCCGAGAGCCGCTGGGATCGAACGCTGCTCTTCTGGGTCGGGGGGGGGGGGGGGGGAGGCTGCGCCGCGGCAAGCGCCAATGCAGCTGTAGCGGTCCCGTGGCGGACACTTCTTTTTAGTTCCATTCACAATGACACACTAACACCTGTAGTGGTTTTTAAAAATTAGTAGCCGGGAAGTGAAAGTTTAAATGCAAACTGTTTGAATATCCCGATCATAAAAGTAGTTCCTGATCCACGGTGAAGCCTATTTATATCCTGAACTTACCTAAATCACCTTATGATTACTATACTGAGTTCGATTAGCGTACGCAACCTTTGTATTTTTACATAAAACTTTCTGTCGAAAGATGTCATTCTGTACCTCTGTTTAATTCAGTTGATTTCCAGTTCAGAAATCCAATCTCCGGTGAGTTAGCTTTTCAGTCAGCATTTAGTCTTCAGAGTTTGCTAGGCTTACCACTTTCCGCAGTGCTTCAGCTTGTTGCAGTACATAACGTCAGTGATAGAAATGATTCTCCCCCCCCCAGAATTTAAAAAGTTAAATTTTTCTCGCAATCAGACGAAGAAAGATGCACTAGCAGACGCAGTATGCATTGAGGCCATTCATTTCAAATTAAAGAAATGTGTACCCGTCCTAAATTTGGATGGTAGAGTTTAACTAGAAAGAATGTTCATGTGACATCTGGTTCAAAATATAACCTTAGTTTGCTCAAAACTGCAACTTCATGTTAGATATTACTTATTTAACGAATTTATTAGGATGGATTCTCCAGTTTCATTCATCACACCATTCGATGTTGTGATTTAAGAACTACGGGGGGGGGGCAATCAGCTGTGTTGAGCCCTCTCCCCTCTCGGAGAAACATTTTGTATCCTTTATTAAGAACGTGAATTATAATACACATTTTTTGTACGTATACAAATGAAAACAAATAAATTAAAGAATTAAACGCATTTTCTACTTATTAAAATACACTTTTAATTTCTATGCGTGTGCAAATTTAGCTTAGGAAGTGTATACATTTTTTTCTGAGGCGCATGACTTCTCATGAACGGAGCGCCCATAAAGAAACTCTTATTTTGCTTGTAGGTAAACCCGTCCCTGCTTCGCGTGTATGTGGCGCAACGGTCCGTATCTAAGTAAAACTCGTACTCGCTGCCCCTGTGACTCGTAAGTCATCCGGCGCTTGGAACAGTCTGACAGAACCACGTTGCACTTAAATGATCTGGTTGTGTGGGTGACGCCGCTTTGAACGCTGTCTTCGGCATCGGTCTTCGACGTGGCGTCACCCGGACAGCAAACATTTGCGTGGCTGAGGCCGCGGAAACCTTCGACATCACTTCACGCTGCACATACAAATACAAATATGGTTCTGACTTACACCGCAGAGGACATCGGCTCAATGCTTCGCGCAAATTTTATCACTTGCATTGATTAACTGGGAAAGGATGGGAATGCGGGCTCGAGGGCAATAAAGGGTTTAATGGGAATGTAAACCACGCTACAATTGAAAACGTCTACACTCAGTCTCGACGCAGAAGTTGAAATCCTTGCGCCACTAGGACCTCTATTAAATCTTCCTCAGTGTTCTTCAGATAAACTGTGATTGCTTCAAATTAAATACTCTTAAGATACTTCTCACCAAATTTATTAACAAAACCTGTGAGAATTCGAGTAGTTTAAATTTCTCACCAATGATCGACAGGCCACCTTTTCCAATCCTCTTCACTCGATGACCTTCCGCGTAACTTCCTCTGTTCCCGCGACCCACTGCGGGGGATCGAACACTGCGCCTTTGGCGGCGGCGGCGGCGGGCCAGCAATGACGCCTGCGCCCCCGCACTGTAGCTGCGGCGACGCGGACGTCTCGCGGCTGCAGGGGCGACGACGATCGACCGCCCGCCGCCGCCCCCGCCGCATCTGGCCTCGCGACCTCTGGCTTCGCGGGTGGCGGCGCGACGCCCGCGCCGGGCGCACACGTGGGAGCGACTGCCGTTTAGGACGAGACTTCGAAGTGTTTTTTCAAAACGGCCGAGTTTTAAACATCGTAATATTACAGACAATATATTAAACCTTTTTCATCGCGTAAATTATGATTGTCTTCAATATGTTTCATTGATAGTTTCCAAATCCAATCCTAAGACAATCACTTTCCTTCAGACAGTAACCCTTTTTTTAACTAATATTAAAATATTAAACAATATATTATAGCCTTATCAATGTTTAGTGTTAGATATTTTTAAGTTGTCGATGATTTGTTCGTTAATGAAAAATTCCCATAATTTTGTCGAAGTTGATATATGAAATAACAGATCTATCATTCAGTTTTGAAGTTTATGAACCAAGCATACACGGTTTTACTCCTTTCATCGAGCAGACTTGTCTCTCGAAATGGTCGATATCTCTCTGCTGATAAAACTTACTTCCCTTCAACCGAAAAGATATAGCCATGGTCTTCGGTTTAAGCGATGCTCTACGTAATTATTTACGTTACTTTTGTGAGACATTGCAAAACTGCGATTCTGTATTTTCATGGACTCTAACGTGCACATGGAGACGGCCTGTCGCATGCGTAATTTTAGCTTGTTGGACAGACTTGTATTTGCGCAGCTACAGCCTAAGACTTGAAGAGGTTCTCATCCGATATGACACCATAGGTAGATTAACAAATTTTTTAATTAACATTTGTTCACTTACTCTTCCGAAGAACACAAATAATTTTAAACCAAGCCAACTTTGCCAATTTTACTGCTCGCAGGCGTATTATAAATAGACTTATGTGGAGGTCTGTTGGAGCTTGGAATAGATCGGATGAAACGTGCCATTGTTTCTTCCTTCACTCTACGTTCTGTCTTCTTTCCCCGTCAGTGCCAATAGCAATTTGTTCATAGAGATGGAGGCAGTCACGGAAATTTGTTTCCGAGAATTTGAGGAAAGTCATCGACATTTCGGTCGGATGCGCTGAAACGGTCCAATGCGCGGGTGGGAGCTAAAGCACAGGCGTCGACAATTTTCTGACAAATGTGCTCGAAGGCGCTGAAACAAATTCGCGTCGCTTTCCTCGTGATGCTGTTTTCCCCTGTAGACTCGATCTCGCGATAATTAGCCGGGCGAGACCCACGCGAGCAAAAGGGAAGTAACCGCATCCCTCGGTGAAGCAGCTCGCTGCGGTTATCAGAGCGAATCGACTTGGGTTTTACCAGAATTCTGCATTACCAGTACCACCTAGGATGGCTAGCGAAGTGTTGGTCACAAATGTTTCACTTCACTTCAGTTCGGTTAAGGTTGGCAACCCTTCGAACGAATGAAACGCCTAAGGTAGTGAAGATCGGAGATGGTTCCCTTCCTACGACATCTGTGAACATGAACTTGGTTTAAAAAGTGAATTTGTGGAGAAGTAAC
The DNA here is from genome assembly GCA_017312745.1 of Gryllus bimaculatus. Lineage (NCBI taxonomy): Eukaryota > Metazoa > Arthropoda > Insecta > Orthoptera > Gryllidae > Gryllus > Gryllus bimaculatus. Next base: position 2,297,354 of record BOPP01000056.1, read on the forward strand.
TGAGGTGATTAAAATGATTCAGCTCCTTTAGAATGCAGACTAGACGTATTTTGCGTTCGTGGCCATTACTGTATATATTGCCGGAAGCTAACTTGGATTATGTATACAACACTGAGCCTATGAAACCGTTGATGCTTTTAGTTTGGAAGGCACACGGCGTTTCACACTTGAGCGACCCTGCGCTCACACCTGTGTATGCATAGAGGTTTGCCAAGCGCATATTACTCGTTCCTTGATGAATTGCGTTTTTGTATCATTACTGTAAAGACTCAAGGGAACACGACCCGGCTTACTCTTTCCATCAGAGCACTTTCCTGAATAACAGCGACTGAACAACATACTTGATTCGTTTAGATATCACAGAAAAATGTGTTTACTGCCAAATTTCTCTTTCTTATTAATACCAGAACCGTGCAATATGTTAAGTGCGTAGCAGTTTTGATGTATAAGTCGCGAGAAAATTGTTGGCAGTCATGGTTCAAAAATAAAATTAATTTGTCAGGACCTCTTTAGATTCAAGCATGGTACTCAGAATTGTCATGATTCAAAACATATACACGAACTTAGAAATTAGTACTGCAGTACATGACACAATTTTTCGAAAAAATCAAATGGACTACGGAGTTCTTGTCAGCTAGGCGTGAAGAGTAAAGAGGACTGAAGTAGATGGTATTCACCAAACATCGTCCTGAAGCCATCTTGAATAGGCACGAAAGATTACACAAATGGGTCAGAAATTTATTTTTCTGTCGTACAAAGACGAGGGATTTTACGTATTGCTAAGCGTTCCTGAATTTACTATCTAAAGACGTCTAAAAAAGAAAGTCGCCGTGAAAAGATGCTTTCGCGCTAAGGTGGCGAACATAGGTAACCATAAAGAGTAGACTATGAATAATGATTCATAATAGAAGCATTTTTGTACGATCATAGGAAAATTTGTTCATATTTTGTGAGTTAAAAAAAGTCTTCATCGTAGGTGTCCGGAGGAGAAAAAAAAATTATCGACACAGAGCCGATCCAGTAAGCGAAGAAAGACTGCAAATGGCCGCAGGGAAGGGTTTGTCACGTACAGCACGCACGCACACGCACACGTACACGCACACGTACACGCACACGCACACGCACACACACACGCGCGCGCACACACACGCGCACACACACGCGCACGCGCACGCGCACACACACACACACACACACACACACACACAAATGGTAAAGACTTCGACCTACAGGTATTTATTTTTCTACAAGATTTAAAATGCACGTGTCCAAGCTGGGAAAATATATTATGTACAAATGCTTACAATTTAAAATGGCGGAATCTTGTGGCTAGTAATCATAAGCTGCGTTACAAATCATGTTTTACCCTTTTTACCTCTTAAAAGGTTGAACAAAGAATGCATTTTTTTTCTCATTCACTTCCTTTCATTTATTCAGAAATCGCAGAGACGATTAGTGCGTCTTCTGACTGCACGTCCCGATCCTGTAGACTTCGTACTTAGTCACAGGATATAGTCAAAGACGTCTGTCTTGTTTTGATGTGAAGAGACTATTTCTTTTCTTCAGAATCTAAGAGCTCGCTTGTGATAGTGGGGATTCCAAATACACATAATTTAATTGTAAAAAGTAACTTGCGCTTCGGCCCTGGACATATTTATTGATTTATTCACTCATTTACGTAGTCATAATTTTGGGTTTAAACTTCAGCTAGTGCATCTACCTTTGTCCGCTAAATTACCGTTTAAAAAGGTTGTATGAATTTCTAATAGCATTTGGAATATTAACTGACTTTCAAACTTCAGTATCGTAAAATTCGGCTTGTAGTTTAAATTGAAACGGTTTCTCATAGGAAAAGGAGGTAGAATAATAGTAAAAGGATTCAAATGTTTTAAAGGATGTCTTTTCAAACTCTGAATGTATAAATTAAAATTAATTTACCACCCTATTATTTAACAGTGTACATTTTTCAATATACAAACGTGCAAAAATATTGTTACTATCGCTGGTGATATTAATGCCCTGTAATAATTCAAGAAAAGGTGTCGTCGGGTATCGATCCTTTTATTCAGTATATCATTTTGATTGCGAAGTGATCATCAGAGCAATCTGATATTCGCTTCGTGATCTAAAAGATCTTTACAATAAAAATATTGATAAACTTGACCTTTTCTTGAATTTTTAAATATCATTTGAAACCGCTCTTCCAGTGATTTGCTGGCTAATTCGTTTGTCATATTTTTTTGCATTTTTTCTGTTTCGCGTGGGCGCAGCGTGCACGCGTGTCTCGTGTGTCAGGGCGGTGCCGGCTGTGCGCGCGTGCGCACGGCGCATAATGAACGGTGGGTGCGCAGCGCGCCCACGCCACGCGCGCCGCTGCAAATTCTTTGCTTTTTGGGGCGTGACGTTAATTTGCTTTCATCCGGGGAGCATCAAGAGATTTGGATGCGTTTCTCTCTCCACGTTTGCTTGCTGTAATTAGGTAAATGTTCTCGCGTTGTTCCGACGCGACGTGAGTGAACTTTCGTGTGTCGGAGGAGCAATTTTTTGCTGCTGGGCATTAGCTGGCGATGTAGGACGGCGCGGCGTTGCAAAGCCGTTTTGTCAGTTGCAGAAGTAAACATGATCTCGCTGCGCGATTCGTATCGCGTATCTGCACAATGAACTTGTTCTCGTCGTATGACACTTGGTTTCTTTCTTTGCTACTTGGTTGCATTCCGGTAGCCTGTGAACTACTTTACACACAGTAGTGACTGGGAAGGCTTATCTGATCAAGGAAAAGGAAACGTCAAAAAATGACTTGGGATAAACGAGAAGTGAACAAGGGAATCTGACATTGTTTCTCTCGAGAGTGAACACACGGCAAGGGGTATGGTAACTCGTCTTTTCTTTATGGTGGGGTAAAAACTTATTAAATAGTTGAAAGCTGCGTCGTGTGACTGCGCATTTTCTCTAATAAATAATAAATGCATATTTTAAGATACTTCAACCATTTATTCGACAGCGGTAGTCCTCAAAAACGCGTAAAACTGGTTACTACGTACAATTAACTTTTTCTTCAGCAACTTTCGTTGATACCTGACAGTAGCTCCAAATACATTCTGATTAACCATTATCGAGCTATTAAGTCGTTCTTCCGTTATTATACGAACGGTCGAGAAATTAGTGTTCAATTCCCCTTCACTTCGACTCAATATCAGATGTTTCTTGTGCTGTAATGCTGGAGAATTCTCGTACTAGAAATTTTCCTCCAGACATTCTGTAGGTTTCGCGTCGGCCTCGTGGTAATTCCTAAAGCAAATATTGGCTGTTGCCGAAAGAACGAGTCTTGGCGCGTGTGTAGCTTACCAAAAAAAAGGCGACGTAAGGGAGCCAGCTGACGATGCGTTATTCCGCGAATCGTCAGTCAAGTTGATCTAACGAATGAATTTTAGGAAAAATGGCATAGAAACTTTTTTGTTAAACGTAAAAAGTAAATACTAAGATGATTTGCTAGTAGGTTCTTAGTACAAGTTTTTCACATTTTACATTCATATTTGTATGCTTATTCAAAGTACTTATGTCGTTTTTCTTTTACAGGTGAGTTAAGGACAGTTGTGTGCGTCTTCTCATGGCAGCGTCAATGTGTTCGCCCGGCAGGGGTGAGTTCGTTAACTATGTAAACTCTTGGATACTCACAAGAGGCCTTTTGACATTTCTGGCAAGTCATAGAACATTTTCTTTTGTATCTGCATTTTTAAAAGAGATTCTGAGATTATCTCAATGGAAAATTAATCCCATTGCAATACATTTGAAGTTGCTAGTCTAAAGTGCTTGAAGCTAACTGTGGAGCAGCAATGCTTGCCCAATCCCATAGAAGATTTGTATAGTAAACCCTCATTAACGCAAATTCCAAGGCTCGAAAGTAATCGGAATTCGTATTATAAAAATGTGTTATCAGATTACTATAAATGACTGCCTTATTCTAAACCATTGACGGGACCCAAGTTTTGTTCATGTTACGGCGAAATTCATGTTAAGTGAGTTTGATTGAGGATTTTCCGTGTACAGTTCTTATTAAATTGTCAATTATGTTCTCTTTATGTACAAAATGCAGTGTATTGACTCTGAAACTGTTACAAAGTAAAGACGTATACTTTAATGATAAGAATGGTGAATATCATATTGTCTACCGTATCCGTAATGTACGTATACGGTATACGTACGTACGTATACGTAACGTAGTTTCGAAATGAATTGCGAATTGTTTGTATTGGGGCGTTCGAGATTCTCATCGACAATTCCACAAGACTTACCTCGGGTACCATGAAGATTGAAGAAATGTTTTATTGAAAGATCTAAATTTTCAGGAGAGAGAACGCAGACAATTTTTACTATAAAATCAAATTTACTAGTTTTTGAATGAAGAATTATAATACTTAATATAATATAATACCTGTTATATCATTTACAATCTTAAATAAGAAAAAAGCTCTCAGGACGATGAGCTATTTTTCATAATTTTTTAGTTTTTTATAATTTAATTTTTACAATAAACGTAAATAATTTTTATTCATGAATTGCAGCAATTACATTGTAAATAGTTATAGAATAAATCAATTCTAATTTTATTTAAACTACCGCCGTAACGGATAAACAAAATGTTTTATTGTTGTGACGATTGACAGGTTTGTGGATGACTATTTTTGTTCAAACTTTTCTAGAAAACGGGGGAAAAAAGAAAAGAAAAAAAGAAAACAGAAAAAAGAACGAAGAAAAAGTGAACAGTAAATGGTTTGCTTAGTTGTTTGCTATCCAGCAATGTATCCAGCAATGAGATACAAAAAAGAAGAAAAAATGAAAATCCTATGCCGTAGGATAAATAAAAACTTTGTAACCTATGTTAATTTAATTTTAAGTAGAGAAATAATGCACTACTGAAAAACGGAAAGAATGGACCATTATCGACTTATTTCCACAATATTCATGGAAAGTGGTTGTTTTTTTGTGATTGATGAGTAATGGAAGCGTCTTTAAATGGGTGAAAAATGAATTTACGATATCTGCATCCACTATGTCATGACACAGTTCTTTTTATTTAAAAATATTCTGGATTTAAAAACTGTCTTTAAACTGTAGTTCTTTACAATTGGTTGTACAAATGCTCTTAATTAAATTATTATTGTTGATATTGTTGATTTTTAAAGCAGAGAAAATAATACGAGAATTTAGACATATTGCCGTATTTTGTGTCAAATGTTGCCAAGAATAACGTGCAGCATTTATATAATGTTTTAAATTTTCTGATGCAAATAACTTAAATAATTGTCGCCATTCTCAACAACCAATTCGTCGTGGCAATCATTTCTTTGAACAAATTTATTGATGCAAATAACAGAAACTTCTTCAAAAAGGAGACACTTTTACATCCTTGTAACAAATTTTGAAAGTGGAAGTAGGACTTGCTTCAACGAAGGCGAGAGGCAACCTATTTATCTCAGCATCCCAACGAGAGAAGCGGCGTCCCGTTGTCGCCACGTGCCTGCTGCCGCACAGGAAGGGTGGGAACGGGGTCCTGAAAGGCTGGTCGGCTTGGGCGCGCCGCACCCTGCCACCGGTGCACGGCGCGTGCTGCGCCGCGGCAGTTGGGTGCGGTGCGGAACTGTCGAGGCTTCTTTCGCCACGATTGGCGTCAATGTACAGTACTTCACAGGTACATCAGGACTTCTGCGCATTAAAGCACTGATTCGACTTCGACGTAAGGGACGTTACGGCGTAAAAGATATCAACCTTCAAAATTGTAATTTTTCTGACGACAGAATTTTTGGAACTTGCTGCGTTTTGTCCATGGAGTGTGGTTCGATTTATAGAACTAAGTGCCACGTTTGTATTAGTATTTTTGGATAAAAAAATTGGCCCCCCTCTTTACATCCAAATGTTCTGTGGGTAAAGTTCTTCACTCGAATCCCTGCAAATTTATTTGCTAAATTTATGAAGTTTCATGGGTGAAGCAGATAGGTTACACGATTAAACAAAAATTAAATTTGAAACGGTCGACTTAGTGCAAAAGACAGGTTTAGTCGTTCCACGACAAGATGGAAACATTTTCGACAGAATCTTTCCAGACCTGCGTTTCAATTTCAGGAAAGATGCCTGAATGTTGACATTTCTCGTATATATCAAACAAAGTGTCAATTCTGAAATAACAGCATATCTACGCAAGATTAAGAAAGGCGGTTAGAGAAACAATTAAATGTTAGGAATATTCTTATTCGGCTTCTCAAGTTTCCTTATAAGTGATCATGGTGGCTAGAATTCTGATAAAATGAACAGATTGTAAGTAAAAGTTTGTAGTACACTTTTTTATATTGTTATAAGGATGCGCATGGCCACCTATGAGTGAAGGGGAGAGGGGGCAACTCACACTTGCCGAGGGGGAAGGAGGCGGCGTTTGGGGTCCCCTGGAAAATATTTCCCTCTATTTTTCTTCTTTGTTCAATTTTTTTTTAATTTCAATCAATATTTACAATATTACTCTTACGTGATTAAAAAGTGGGGGGAGGGCCCACAAAATGTATCTAGGTATCCGTGAAATCAGTCGCTCACCCTGGTAGTGTGTATAATTCTCGTAGTTGCTGCGCTCGTGTAGAAATGTGAAATTAGTAAAATATTCTTCTGCCGCCTTGAGAAATATTTTTCACTCCAGTGGCTACGGAAAGAAATTGCATTAGCACTCATTTGTTGTTTTCTGGGACGCAAACTACTTGGCGGGGTTCACAACACTAAACATCGATTGAGGAACGTATAAAGGCCGGAGAAGGTTCAAATGCGCGAACTATCCACGGCTTCATGACGGACCTCGAGTCGAGCGTTCTTGGGATTTGTCGCAGACTTTCTCTGTAATCCTTTTTAACAAAGTAGCTGCGTCGAAGTGAAAAAAAAATATACTCACGACGCCTCTCAAGCAAAACTGAAGAGTTGTAGCGCAAATTATTTATTAATTTCTCTACTCGGCGGAGCTGAAAGCAATGTGCTGCCGTGTTCCAGAATGACGTGCACCTTTAATTTCGGCTGCGTGGCCACCTTATTCGGCGTTAAAAGGTGCAGGTCCGCAGCTCTTCCGTTTGGCCTTGTTTGGCTGTGCCGACCCGAAGCGTTTAGCCCGGAGCGGAAAGCGGAGGCGAAAGCTCCCGGGTGGCCCAGCTGGCCGCCGCTGGTGCCGCCGCTGGTGCTGCCCGTGGGCACGTTGCCTCCGACCGCCACGCCCAATGGCACGCGACGAGCAGTCCCCCGCACGAGCAAATGTCTCCTAAGACAAATACTGGATACCTGAAACGTGCTTGAAGATGACACTATCACCAAAGTATCGTACTTAGGTACATAATACGAATGTTCCCGAATCCCAGATATCCGTTCTTTGGGTTTTTTCACTAGTCGGTTCATGCTGGACGGAACCAAGTTTGTGTAACGTTGTCATTGTTAGAGCGTGATTAATTAGCTCAACTAGTGCGAACATTGCAAACTTTACGAATCATTTGCCTTTTAAATCTCAACTCCCGAACTTCGCATGACCATCCTTTGAACCGTGCGTTGGGAGCATATGCCCGGTATTGGGCACGGGTACACATTCTAATATTGCTTAGCAGCGAGATTACATTTCACCAAAAATAAAACTTTCACGTTAATTTTATCGGGGGATACAATTTCTTTCGCTGTTCCATCAATTAAGTTTTACATGGATTTCTTGGTACCGCTCCAAACTAATTACGTACATGTTATGGGTCCCTCAAAGAAAAAACCTTCAAAATGTAAGAGTATGTTCAAAAGTATCTAATTTAGTTGAACACTGGTTAAGAAACAGACCTCGATCTCCACCTATTCCATGTATTTACATCATACGCTAAAGGAAGGAAGGGTTTTATACCACTGATAAGGAACAGACACAAAACATGCAGGACTTGCTACTGCCAGATAGGGAATTTCTCCCCAAGCCTCCATCAAACGTATTCAAGATAAAAATACAGGAGTTGACGTGTTGTATATGTGAATAAACGCAACTGGAACCCCAAGCACACGCTGCGCTATAATACTTTGCCGTCGTGCGAAACTCGGAAACTATTCGTTTTAAAATCTTGTAACAACGCTTTCGTGTCCGTGAAGGGTCCAAATTCGGGTCTATTTGTTGCCATTTACAAGAGGACCCTTCTGTGTAGTCTACTACATTTTGGCTGGTATTCCTGCTCCCTTAGTACGGGCAGTCGGAAAATTTTAGTAGTTGGGATTCAAATACGACGCGATTTTCACTTTTCAGACAAAATCTAACGAAGTATGGAGTGTTCGCACGAGTCCAACTAAACGATTTATATTTTCGTTTCAACGTGGAGTCCGGAGCGGGGCGCGCAGGCGCCAGCGCGTGACCCAGCCGACAGTCGCGCGCCGCTGCCGCCTGCGGCAGGTGCCCCGCGTTACAGACCTCAGGAGGCAGCGCGGCGCTGCGGCAGAGTTCTGTCGCGTCATGGAGCAAATGTTGAATTCATAGGGCTGATCAAAAGCAGGCTAGCCCCCGAAATTATATTCTACTTCGTCCTATGAACAAGCAAGAACATGCTTTTTTTTCTTTCTTTTTTTCTCGTATCCTGATGTCCATTCTTTCACGCATTTCGCGACTAACGGGCTCACGAATGGCTATTCATAGTAGAATTCACGAGTGGCCGTGTTCTTTGCTGTACTACTGAAGTAGTCTCCTGGAATTGTCGCTCGCTCATATGCAGGCTGATGCCGAAGGAGATTTTCGAAACGAGTGCCATCTCTCTGCACCGAATTTTCGCAATTTGCTTCTTCACAATATGTAAATTTGCAATTATTTGTACAAATACCAATATCTTGTAGTAATGAGAGACCGACATTTCATAATTCTACTATTTCATTTAAGAGCTAAACTCCAGTCAATAAAGTCATTTAATCCGCTTTTTTTAGTAGTACAAGCATCTTACTATTTCAATTGTTTTTAAAACTTCAAAATATATTTTTGATATTGACTAATGAGGGCAGAACTTGTTTCCCAACAAAATATTGATGCAGCATAATAAAATGACTTGACTTTTATAAAATAATGGAATCAAAGTCCAAATTTACTTATTTTTAAAGCCTTGTTAGGATTGATACATGAACTTGAAAAAAAAAAATTAAAATTAGATTTCTTGAAACTGACAGTACAAAGTGTAACTGAGGATGTTGTCCGGAGGTACCATTGAGGACGAGTGTGTGCATTGTGTGTCGGGTGCCAGGCTGCGACCACCTGCAGTGGGCGGGGGACGGGGAGAACGCCATTCCAGGCCACATCCGCCCGCGCCTTCGTGGGCGCCAGCGCTGCGGCGTGGGGCGCCTGCCAAATGAGCTGCTTTAGCCGACGCGACGCGAAGTGACGTTACCGCATGCGGGGCGAAGGCGCCTACCAACCACGGCGGGCCGATCGATCACGTGACACACTGCGGAACCGCTCCCTGGGTTTGGAGGAAATGTCGCATGATCAGATTGCACTGTCTTCAGAGACTTCGATGAAATGTTGGTCAGTTTCCTGCTAGTTACGGAAATTACAGATTTCTAAAAAGAAAATAATTTGATATGCAGTCGATGTACCACCTATGATAATGCAATTTCATTACTCATTTTTTTCCTCGACCGGGAATGTCTAGTAGTTGACGTCACATTGAAGTCGCTTTAGACGAATGTGAGACATAGTTCAATGTATTTGTTTACGGGGAAGCAATCCACCATAAAAAAGTTTAAAAAGTTAAATTTTTAAATGTTTGTTACTTAAGAACGCCCTTGACAATATTTAAGGGCTAAAACTTGCCTCGTAATATTTCGAATACTTCTTTTACTTGATACGGGTATATCTCGATTTACGTATTTCTTGTGTGAATAAAATAGTCATTATTCTGTATATAATTCGGTGAGTCAATATAAATTCTTCGAATGATCTATCCAGAGAGTTTCTAACACTTCCTACATAAACATAAGTGAAATAAGAGTGCGAAATTCAAAGCGCGAGTCACGAAATTTTGAAAGTTTTATTATTGATAATGTCCTGCTTTCCTTTCCTTCACAAACAATTTCCATTTCCAATCATATCTCAGAACCGCTCTCAACGCAACGTTGATATTTGTTTAAATTTTCAACATTTTCTAAAATAAATCCTTTGATTGAGACATACTATACCATTAAGATAAATAAAGAACAAATAAAATACACGAAAAAATAAATTACGTAATTGTTACTATAAATCAAAATATTTTTCATTAATTATATATTGATTGAAGGTGTTAGATAATGAGAATAAAATTCTAAATTGATCTATAGTATATTCTAGAATTCTATTAGACGAGCCTAGTTGTCTCGCCCATGCATTATCCACGCGGCTTGTTAACAGAAATGGTCTCTCCTATGTATTCTTCCTTAACCTTTTACTGTCTTTTTTTAAATTTCGCTTTCCTTTTATGGGTATCGCGACACCTCCTGCTGCCGCCTATTTGCTGTATTATGAACGAAAGGTAGAATATCGAAAATTTTACCCTTACTGAAAATCAAAATAAGGAAAAGGTTCCAAACAAATTAGAAAATTAATAACTTTTTTTTGTATTTTTTAATTTTCTTAATGATAGAAGTATCGAGTAATCGAGAAGTATCCATTAATTTATTTCTAACAATTTTAGAATTAATGTTGTAGAACAGTCATACATCTTAATTTTCTGGTCACTTTGAAATATACCTAAGAATAGCACTTTTACACTTGCTTCAGTAAATGTTACGATGCGTTTTTGCTTCCTGCCGCCGAGCACTCCTGGCATCTCCAGTTTCATGTTTTTGACACTGCACAAACTCCTGTCATTCTGGTTCCTTTGACAACAGCCACTTGCCCCTCTTAACTCGGATTGAACCTTCCCTCCGATGTCTTCAGCAGACATTTGTCTATTGGGAAACTCACAACGCTAGCCAATATTTTTCTTCCTTTCGATGTCGATCCACTGAATTAGACAGCAATAGAAATTATGTAAACTACCTTATGTGGGCCAACCAAACAAACGTACAATGTAACACACCCCTCTCTCACAAGTACAAAAAGTACTTAGAGGGGGTTTGAAGTGTATTGAATAAGATAAAATAAGTAAATTTAGATTCAAATTTTAAAACAATGAGACTAGTATTTTTACTGGAAGATCAAACAGAATGTTATCTATGTAATGTAGTCGAGCAAAACTGGTATTCTTTCTTACTGTTTTTATTATGGTTTTCGTACACTGTCAACGTAATTCTTTTGGGGAAAAAATTTTTTATTATTATTATTATTATTATTATTATTATTATTATTATTATTAATCTTCAATGAATTTTGTCTCGTTTTCCCGACAATTTGCGCGGCCGGTTCGTCACCGCCCCCGCGCCGGAAGGCCGCACCTCCGGTGAAAGGTGCGGACGCGCAGCGGCGAGGCGGCGGGCCGGGCCCCGTCGCCCGACGACGCCCTTTTTGCTGCTGCTTTATCGCGCCGCACCAGGAATCTGTCGTGCTTACGGTGCCGGCTGACGAATGCCCGGTGGCGTCGGTTCCGCCTGTTTTGCTCCCGAGTCGGAATATCGTCGGTCTCCGAAAGTGCGTCCGCGTGGGGACCGGAAGCTGGGGCCGCTTCCGGTGGAGGTGGAGTAATGTTGCAGCAGCAGGAGGTCTCTTATCGGTGAGCGTTTCCATCTGAGGCGATTTGCAATACCAGTGCTGCGAGTTAATTACGTAACTAGAACAATTAACACGTGATGGTACTCACCTCTGTACAAGTTCGGCCTCTTGAAATTTCTGTAGATCACAAAATTCTAGGGCTGGTTTCACATTTCCGATTCTCTTTTCGTTGGAAATCTGGGTGGGGTTTTATAACCTCAATATTTTTTTTAATTGATCTATTTTCTTTGGATTTTGAAGGCCCTTCGACACTATCTTCCACGTCGCAAAATGACCTTCCTTAATTGCCATTCTTTCTATTATCTCTCCAATTTTTGAATATCCTGATACTTCGGCCAGACTTGTGACAAAAGCTCCAGACCTCCAAAGATGGACGTGAAAGTAAACAAGGCTAAGAAGATAACACCGCTCTCTTGAAAAGGCTTTCGGGCAGAAGTGCTCTGTCACGAACGATTTAGTGTTCGAAAATTTAATGGCATTGACCCTTTTTTTTCTTTAGACGACGATATTATTTTTCTTTGGGAGGCGCGTAGTTCGCATGTGGTGGTGCTCTAGCGCCGCTCTCGCCTCGCTTTCGTGCGGCTTTCCGCCGCTCTGCATCGCTGCGACTGCTCGCAATTGCGGACCGGTTTCTCGGTATGTGGTGGCAAGAATGCGACTTGTCGAGTGCATTTTATTAATGAAATATCTTTTCCTGTCACCTTCCAAGGACGTGTCTAGTCTGTGTCTGTACGATAAACGCGAGTAACGCTGACTGGGAACACGAACAAAATCTTTGTTGTAGATCGATCTTGTCGTTTATCTGGGTTAGTTCGAAATGCAATATGCACGCAAGATTGCGATATATTGACATGTAAAGCGAATGTTGTCATCTTTCAAAAATTCCGGAATGAAAGTTCACTGCCCTCATAGTATGCAGAACAGCGGTCTGTATTCGGAGTTCGTTGCTCAATAGGAATCATTCGGTGCACTCATAATTTTGCGAGAAAAAGCAAATATTTTCAAAATTTGAGGTAGTTACGAGCTTTCTTAGATTCTGGAAGAAATGAAAACTGAACAGAATGGGAAATACGTTCTCACGGAGCAGAGAATCTATCGTAGACTAATTTCAGACCCACAGTGGCAACGACCATCCGCCCCTCTCATCGCCGCTTTAGAAAATGCTCTCGTACTGTGTTCACGAACTTACTTGCCCTCATCCCACTTTTCACAATGTAATCCATTAACCTTAAAGAGGAAGAGTATTCATCTCATTTATTATTTTCTTGAAAAAATATAATTTAATCCTAATTGCGATTATGGAGAAACGCTGTCAGACTAAAAGTTTGATATTTTCGAAGACGCTGAGAGGATTTTCAATAATTAGTCTCAAGTGGCTTAATAGGAAAAGACATTATTTCATTTAATATCTGAAAACAGAGAATCAAATATCTAAAAGTTGTTAAAAATAAGAAAAAAAATCTAAGATTTTGACGAGGAGGAAGAGTAGGGTGATAAGCATGCCTCGAGTTAACATTATATTAAAACTATTGTGATAACTAGCGAAACGTAGGTACGTAGAAGCTTAAATACAACGCAACTCTTTATTCGTTATGCTTCTAAATTAATAATGCAAACTACAGAATTGTTATTCGTCAAATGATCGAATGATGAATTTTTGAATTTCATGAAGATATTTGATAATCATGAAGATATTTGAATTTCTCGCAAACAAGGAGTGAAAAAAAACAACGAAGTAACTGATTACATTTCTTCCTAAGTCGCTTGAAACAAGAGCAGAGCGTCATTTGTCTCGCGATGTAGGACACGGCGCGAACTCCGCGGCGTACGGCTCACCAAATTCCAGGAACGAACTGTATTGGGTAAACGGAGTATGACACCTTACTTTCTTGGCGCCTGTCCGGGGGGGTGGATGGGCGGGCGGCAGAGGGAGGGGGTCGTACCCGCAGGGCGGTGCACCGCGTCGCCGCCATCCACCGCCACCGCCACCGCCACCGCCGCGATGTTTTGACGGCGCCCGCCTTTCCGGCCGTTCACCCCGCTGCGCTGTGGCGGCGGCGGCGGCGGCGGCGGCGGCGGCGGTGGTGGCCCCCGCGGGAAAGGGAGAAATCCTTCGCTTATTTGCTCCATATCGGCGCCGTTCCCAGGGCCGGCGGCGGAGGCGGTCGCTGTGATCTGCAGCTTCCAGCTCTTCTCTCTGTCGTTGCTTGCAGACCGCCCTGCCTGGTACGCCCGGTGTGTCGGCACAATACGCTCGCTGCTCGTTGCGTTCGCTCTTCTCTCAAACCTTCTTTTTTTCCCACCCTCTCCAGTTACCCTGGAGGAGCGGGAATTTATTTGCATTAGGAATACATAATATTCCTAATGCAAATAAATTCCCGCCCCTCCAGGGTAACTGGAGAGAGAGAAAAAAAATAAAAAAATAAAAAATAAACTCAAAATACTCTCTCAAACCCCCCTGCGCAGCTTTATTTATTGGCTCGAACCCACGGTAGCAAATGTAGGGAAACGCAACGGTGTGGGGCAACGGCGTGAAACTTCATTATACCACTGCAGTTCTTATAATAATTTAACATTTTTATTTGTAACATAAATCTTGAGATATATAACATTTAAAGTCTATTATATACTAAGAGGTCGATCCGGATAGTCGAGATCAAGGCAGCAGTGTCGTGGCGATCTCACATCGAAGTATCGCGTGTTCGAATCCCACCTCGGGCATGGATTTGTGATCATCCCTTCAGCCTTCATTATCCTATCACCTCATTAAAAAAGGATTAAGATTTACCTACGTAAGCAGGGAGCTCTTGCTCTTAATGGGATGTGCAATTGGTTATAAATAATAATAGTAATAATAATAATAATAAATAATAATAAAAAATAATAATAATAATAATAATATTTAATAATAATATAATACTACGATATTGCACTTATCACATTGCCCATGCCTGCGCTAACGGGGAATATGCCAGGAAGTACTTAAGAATCTAAGAGAGGCTGTCTGGTGATGGTCATCCTATTATATTAGTATGGGTAAAGAAATATATAAAGGAGCAAACCTGTGTAATATAAATTTCGCATTAAAGGCTGATGAATGGTGTGTACCCTGTGGATCAATCAGTCTAAATCCCGGTCTGACCTTACGTTCTTTCGAGTTTGTCATCTGGTAACGACACTTGATGGTAACGAGTGAGGGTTTCCACTTTCTTTTGCTTCTTTCGCGCGTTTGTTGAACGAATAGTCTAATATCAAATTATTATTATTAGCAATTTTATAGCGATCTCGTCTAATTTTCACTTATTTTGTTTTTGTTAAGATTTCAAATATACGTGGAGGCACTTTTCTTATTTTTTACTTCTTTTAAGAATATACCGTGGAATAGAATTTAGAAATATACTCGGGATAGAATTTATATAGATTTATTTAGTAAAAAAAAAAATTAAAAACGCCAGTAAAAAGTGTATGTGACGTAAGGGGGGAAAATATTCTTATTCGTTCGTGTCAGCCGATTGAAATGGGCCCCCAAGCCTCTTCGTCCTAGGAATTATCGAGACATTGTTCATTATTCGTATTGCCTACGTCTGTCACCGATGCGCCATGCGGCCCTTAGACATTGCGCTTGAGACTTCGCACTTCAGAACTTCCGTTTCCGTCTTTCTTGCCACCTGCGTCAGCGTCGACAGGCTGTCGTAACAAAAAGTACAGGATATGTTTGGCATCAGCTTAATCAAATGTATCCGCTGCCGTACTTTCAGTAGCAAAAGAGCAATACATATCTCGTTTTTTTTTCTTCGAGAGAAAAGTAAGAGGTCGTGACATTTACTGAAGTTGGTGCTTTTCTAACTGAAGGTTTGCGTTGAAAATACCTGCTTGGGTGTGTACACTGTAGAGGTATAAACGGATTTACTGATTAATCAAGAGTACACATGTAGTGAAAGTACTAAACACGTGCAATAGGCTTGTCCACTAGTTTCCTCGAAGGCCATAACGCGCCGTGGTTGTCACGTTCATTCATATTCAACTGGCCTTCCTCGAACATGGTCACCACTGCAGTCTGTTTATACACCTAAATTTCCTACATTTTCCCAAAGAAATGGAGAGTCCCGCTTTAGTTTAGCGTTTGTATTTGCCCCTGGAAATGGGTAGGGCATTCAAATAAAATATCAGTGTTTAATAACAATTAACCGAAGTTTAATGGCCAAGAGATTTTCTTCTGTGCAGATTAGTCGTTATTCATCTGGATTTGCTAATACGGAATTGTTTAATAATTAAGTTGCTGTAAGCTTCAAATATCCAGTTCAGATTATCAGTACACAGAGTTCAGGAGTTCTGTGTGCACTGATAATTTTTACAGGATACCCAATATTGCTGGACTGTTCCGCGAATAAATTACTTTCGGAGAGTACAAATAGATGAAACGCACTTTTATAATAATTTTTGTAAAGTTTTCTATTGTTTAATATATAAATAGATCAAAAATTAAGAATGTCAGTTATATTTCTAAGATTGCAACTTAGACAAAATATGGTTAATTTACTTTATTACCATTGGTGATTGTGGAGACTCATCGCAGGCATCCCTCCCCTAATTTTGATCCTTCTTAATCCACATCCCAAACTTTTTTAAAATTTTTGCTGGTGAAGAGAGTTGAAAATTTCCCTTTTGAATAGGTATAGTGATGAAAATTTAACTAATGTATATGTTTTCATACTACACTGGCATCTCTTCACTAATATCCAAAATCGAAGTAGGCTTTTCTTCCTGAATTTGTCTCAATCATCGATCTTACAGAAGTTCCGCCACTTTCCAACACTTCTCCAACACTTTCCGACAGATGTTTTGAGTGTTCAGAAGTAACAGCGATGGTATAACACAATCATAATAGTTGATGTTGGGGAAAGCGAACAGAAAGATCACTCTGCATTAAAGATTTGAATATGTGAATATCAGCATCTGTTAAGAAAGTTGGACAAACATTTTTCCAAAGCAGGCATGATTGAGAATCTGATTTGTCGCCATTTTTTCCTCTGTTCGAAACAGTGTACCACGAACAACAAAAAACCGCGTTAAAGAATCTCGTTGGTATAATCTCAACAGGATGTGGAATAGTTGCCGCTGAGTACACAAGGATGTTAATTACTCTCTTTCCTTATTAGGCCAACTATTATTCAGTGATCCCGTGACATTAGAACCTTTTAAGTGGGAAATTTAATATTCATTCAGTCACGATCTCTGCCACTACTCCAGCCCAGTCGTGCCACGACAGCCACCGGTCGTGTCCACTGCCGCTGTGAACTCGCCCCCTTCGAACAATGGCCAGCACTTTCCCTGTCCGCTGGTGGCCATTGTCAGCATCCCCTGCCTTCATAGGAAACTCATTCCGTATGTGGGATGCGCATTATGCACTGCGGTATAACGCTGGAACAGTCTTCGCGGGCCGCTATCCGGCAGGTACTCGTACACGGGTGAAAACGCTAGTAGGCGAAGTGCTTCGGTTTTGTTTTCAAAGCACTGCTGTCTCGCGACGGCCATTGTTACTCCAGTTGGTGTCTGTATGGGGCACTACTGAAAGGAAGTTTCGAGAGTGAGTGAACGTTTCCAGCCTCCGTCAACCCGCAGCTGTTCGGTTCTTATTATACCATGAGAATAGCAGTGATTTCCGTTTGGAAATCTTCCATTGGGGTGTGAACGGATGTTTTGATGTCGGTTAGAGGCATGCATGTTGAACGCATTGATAAACCATCTGGAAACATTATCGTTAATGTAAATGCATTCTCGATGACGTGATTTACTAAAGGAGTATTAATACGATCGGATCGCGGAAACAAAATGTCTCTGCGAAATTAGCGCCTTCTTCGCGAAAGTAGCGTTCATTTTTGTTCCTTGCCGCGAGGGCAGCTCTATCATACACATTACAGTACAAGTTCCCTCAAGGTACAAAGTATGGTAGACGATATGTCTTTGGCAAGTGCCGGCGCCTATGGAAGCAAGACGTTGAAGAGCAACATACTTTTCTTCCCCTAGATATAAAAAATGTCAATTTTGGCACCGATTTTGTTCCGTGTGCGAGTCATTAGTTCTATTGCACATTACATTAACTACATTCTTTAACTGAAGTTTTTGAGGAACTTGTCGTGGGGAAGAAATGACAGTTCAGTTTACTATTTCTGTGGTAAATGTTCTTATCTAATGATTGCGACGCTATGCCGCAGTGCAGTTTCTTCGCTAAAATGAGTTGATAGCTTTATCATTACCTGTCACATCCCTCTAGTAAGCTTACGATAACAGTTTTTTGCTCATAAATGTTTACTGAACGATTCGTAGATTTTCTACTAGTCATATTTGCTGTCTGGAGGAACCTTGGAAACCACCTTTGGAACTCGTAAATCCGGCTTGGTGCACCGCAAATACTGCCGGCTGTCTCGTGCAGGCGTGAAGTTGCTTAGGCACCGCATCATCTCCTCGCATTGGCACCAATCATCTCGGACGTTGGCGCGTCTACGGCAATGTCGTTTCCATAAATGACGCATGGTCGGGTGAAATCGCAGAAAACAAGCGACTTCAACAACCCCTCCGGCAGAGAACAGTCTGGGCAGATGCGCCTTGGCCGTGCAACTGCATTTTCCCTTCCCCCTCCCTCCCCCCTGTTGGTGAGCGACGGCGAAATGAGAGGAAATTGAAGATAATGATGGTGCGCGAACTGGCTGGAGTAGCGCTAGTATCGGGTGCGGCGCGCGACGGCGCGAGCGCGGAAGTGGAGACCCGCGGCGGCCGCTGGCAGCGCGCGGAGGCGATTTCTCTGGCGGCCGCCCACGAACTTCGCCCCCGCGATGTTCCACGCCGCTGGGTTTCTCTTCCGGCCCAGGAGCCTTGAACTTCCGCTGGATATCTCGTCATCAAGGTTTACGGGTTTGGGGGCGAGTGTAATGAACGTGGCGCTGAAAATGATTGCCACGTCAGTGGATTGTGGTTAATGTGCCGTACGTATACCGTGTAAAGGATTTAAAGAGTACAAACGTGTTAATAAATTGGCATTTAACAAATCCTCTCATTAGTGAAACTAGGAATGAAAACCTAAGGATATGTTATAAATAATTATGTACGATACTTTTTAAAACTAATGGTAGACACGCAAGATAAATTAAACCGTTTGAGTGTGGTTAGTGTATATTAATCAACACATTCCAGATATTACTTAGTAGTTCTGAGCATGCATGAAACATCATGGTGAAGGTACTCGTGCATAACCACTCGGCATAGCGATAGAACAGTTTAATTTTTGTAGTTCACCAGTGAGTCTGCTGACGATTGAAGGATTCAAAAAAATATTTTGCAGTACATATGCGCGAAATCTAGTGCTTACCTTCACTGATCATTAATTATAATGTGTTACTCAGGGGGAATGCGTATACTGCAAAATAGACAGCCGTACTCCAAAGAAAGACCAACTTAAACATCTGGAGAAACAAGGCTGCTGTTTCGCTTATTGAAAATGATTCCAGGAGTATATACTCCTAATTTTCCATAAATTCTTACTAAAAATGTGTACGCAACTCATACGCAAGTGTTTTTGGCGTTATTTCAAAATGCGGCATCGGCTAGTATTGTCATCTCGTTTATCAACCTGCCATTCGCACGTCAAAGGTTCACATTTCGTACTAGTTACTTCAATAATCATTTATGAAATTATAAATAAAGTAACAATTGGATTAATCCTTTGAAAACAAAATAACTGGGCTTAAAGGAGTAACTGGAAGTAAAACTTCAGAGTAAATAATATAAGACATTTCATGTTTCATGGGAAAATGAAATGTGATAACACTGTTTATACGAAAGGGATTGCACAAGCCATGACACGAAAATTATTGCTATTTGTTGTCTGTTCTTGAATCCACTTCGCATATAGACAACGCTAAATAGTTTCGTTCCTCTGTCGAAAATGCTATTAATCTCTATTTCCTTCTAAATATCTTATCGCCTTGCCTTATTGCTATTTACAAAGATGCAAATATTACATATTTTATGCGACTCATCCTTCAGTATTTACGACAATCATCAAACCACCTTCATCGTATTCTTAAGAATTTCTAACCTAAGGAACATCGAAAGCTCGAATAGGATAAAATCGAAAACATAAGTTAATATGCTACTGGCTGGATATGGATTAGTTAAACATAAAAATAATTGTAGTAATTAATTTAAAAACAAACAAATATGTCAATATTGTTCGATGTTGAATGAACAAGTTACTTTTTATATGGAGATCAAATTTTTAACTGTGGTGGTTCATGGTGTACAAAATTGACATTATTTTATCGTTTAAGCTTTATATTATTAAATGCGTTGAAAACGTAATTTGTTGAAGATTGAGAAAAAAAAAACTATTGTAAGCAAGTATTCAAAAATAAAACACAATTTCGAATGCATCTGGTTTCACAGAATCTTGAAGTTCTGCCTAATCGACAGCTTAGACTGGCAATTAAAGTTAGCGGTTTTGCGATTCGTGTCGTTTGCGCCTCAACATCGATTAATTCTCGCGAACATTTAAAGTTTCTCAAGAACATCAAACGAGATAACTGCTGTTTTGTCTTAGACCATTTAAAAGTAATTTTGTTGAATGATTCCCAGGTCCTTTCACCAAGGATTAATTTGCAAACATGTAAGCTTGTAGAGTAAGTTATCTCAAAGATTATTGAATTAGCTTATTCTTATTTTATTTCCCGGTCTTCCAAAATGGTATTACGCACGAGAAAATGCGTTCGTTTTACTGAAAAAAGTTCCCCGTCCGACGCTCAAGAGACGTTTTACTCTGTTCCTAAGATTACTCTCGGTGAAACAGGTTTTAATTTTCTTGCCGGTCTCTTGACTGGGCGGAATGGCCACTCTCCTATCGAATGAACTTTCTTCAAAGCCCCGCCTACGGAGAAGCAGCGTGGACCTCTTGTTACACGCCTCAAATGAGCGAATGCAGAATGTAGAATGTCGGCGGCGTGGTTTACCAGTTTCACTCGCCGAGAAACGCCTGTCCGCGGCTCCCGCGGGGAAGACGGTGCGCGCGGAGCAGGGAGGCGGTGCGTGTCGACCTTGTCCCTCTTAGGGGAGAATCTGACCGCGTGGATTGTGGAGTCTCGGGTGTTGTTGTCGACGTCACGCCCGCGGGCTGGGAACCTGTCTGCTGCTTTCACGCCGCGACGTAATAAATACTGTGCGTGGTTCTCATTCATACTCGTTTTTTTGCCCGAGTCTTCGCTCGCCGGAGACCTTTCGCAGAGGAGCACGGGAAGGAGAGCGTATTTGCAGAGTCTTGCCCCCGTGGAGTGCGTTCTTTGTTTCGTGAACGGAGGGAACGAGTGGATTGAGATTAATGGGTGGAGACCTTTTGGTGTCATGAGCATTTTTCTTCGCGTTATGGAAGTCGGAGAAAGTTATTTTCTCTACATATAGCAGCAAAATAATAGCGGATTTTGAAATATCACATGATAAAATTAATTATTTATTCATCAAACATGTTCTAATAGTAATACTGTTGTGAAGAGTAGTGATTATTATTATTATTTTTATTATTATTATTATTATTATTATTATTATTATTATTATTATTTTTGTTTTAAAGGAAAATTATTGGCCCGATGTAGTCTGGAACTCCAGTCCAATGTATAGTCTTCGACGTCCAGTAGTTCCTAAAGCTTATTCTAAGCTTTCAGAAGCAATTTCTAAGAAAAGTCTAAAAGTTGAAAACCGGTCTTAGAGGTTAGCTTTCAGGTGATCAAATTTGTAAGATTGCGAAAAGAGTGACTTCAGAGTGAGAATAAACAACTGCAGCAAGATTGTTTATTTTAAGTTTTAAGCAGATTGTGCAGATGGTTTTCAACAGTGCTGTTCATTCTGCTACATTTTTGAAGAGTTTCTAAAATGTTTACCATTGGTCTGATAAAATAAAATTAATTAACAAACAAAAAATGCATCGAACAAAGAGAAAAAAACGAAACAATCTTATCTTCAAGGAAACTTCACCAATGGGTCTCTAGACAGCAGGTGTGATAGGCGTTGATCCGCCTATCAGATGTTCATTGTTAAAGGAATGCTCCTCTCTCATGAGAAAACATAGTGACTATATAACAGGACCGTGATACAATCAGGGCGGCAGTAGGAATTCCCACAGTCCCCATACAAAGTATACGAGGGCAATATAAAGGGAAGTTTTGACGAGCTCCGGGCGTCTGTTTGGGTGCAATCTTGTCTGGGTAATACAACGACGCAACATCGCTTGGCACTCTGACTTTCGTTTTTCACCCAAGCGTCCTTGAGAGGCCTCCGCGGACCAAGTGCATGCACGTGCAGGGGATGCGACATCGATGCACAGGTTTTCAAAACATCGATGTTTTTATAAAATCATAGAAGTATTTAAAATAGCTTTTTTGAAGCCAGCGTTGTTTTAACATGCAGAGGTTTTCAAAACATCGATGTTTTTATAAAATCATAGAAGTATTTAAAATAGCTTTCTTGAAGCCGGCGTTGTTTTAACATTACAATTTTCTGTTCGATTGTTTACACGGTCGATATTTTTCAAATGAAATAAAGTCCATGTTAACAAACGCCTATAATAATTTTCAGATATCCATAAATAGGGTATTTTCCAGACGAAAGTGACCAAGGGTGAGAAATGAAAAAAAAATAGTTTTCGGCAATAGAGAAGCCTATATTATTTCTGAAGATTTTCTCTGAATTTCTGATTGGTTCTAGTTTTTCGTCCCTAGTCCTGATAATATCTTTTTTGGCCAGCTAAATCTCAGGTAAAAATAGACCATATTTAAATCACCCTTAACGTGAACTTCGATAACCTTCCTTATCCAACTTCGATGTTGAATAACATTAAGGTATTTGGGTTGATGTTTTATTAATATCGATGATACAAGTTTGAACATCGTAAAAACATCGTGGTTTTCTTGGTGATTTCGGATTCTCAGGACAAAGCATAGGTGAATGAATAGGACCTGATGATCCGGATGCACATGAAGAGTTGCAGGCTTCCAGAAAATAATCCAATTGACAACGGTAAAACTAGACTTGCTGTCAAGCGCACAGTTTCTCGTAAACTCTTTCTGCATACATTCATAATGACGACCTGTTGTATTCAATTTAAATACAGACGTTGAACGACATAACTTTCCTTATAGATACGTCTCCTTATCAGTAATTTTGAGCCTACAATTCGTATACGGTTGTCTCTGTGATCTTTTAGAAGAGATCGAGAAAATATTGTGAAGACGTTAACAGAAATCTGGTAGCCTCTGGCCATGCAAAGTGGGTAAATTCATTAGGTACCCTGGAAGACACGAAAAAACCAAAAAGAATTCAACAACTTCGATTGTGAGGGGAAAATACAAATATTTGATTGTCTTATTCTCTTGCCTACTTAATTTTCACTTATGTCACTGCGTACGACGTAACTGGCGTCATACTATCCAATGAAGAGGCCGCCCGTCATATTTGCTAGATACATGTCGAGGTACGGAATAGAAACAGTTTTTTTTATATTCTCAGTGTGTAAAGAATTGTTGTACTGGATAAGTATTAAACTATTTTATTGCTGTATCCGTGAAGACTATTTTTTGTTAAAAGTAATTAATTTGTTGCAGTGTTACAGGAGCATTTTTTCTTGAGCAATGTGCATACTATTTTTTAGAAAGCCTCTGTGTGTTTTTCGGCATTTTTGCTGCATGTCAGTAGTGTTATCTAAATGTTGACCCTCAAGTTTAGGAAGTGTTGTTTTCCGTTAGATTAATTGAATTTAGTATTATATTCAAAGTCAAAACAAGTGGAAATTTATAAAACTTGTAAGAGTATATGCAGTTATGGAAACGATCATTCTTTTGTAGGAGTTTTTAATGTTTTGCCTTGAAATTGCCATGCACTTCTATTTGATTAAAAAGAGTCAACTTATCAGTTAATTTCCTCCAGTCTCCGCTCATGTGATGGAGATTTTTGTTCAACATATCGACAAGTCCATCTAGATTTCGATTTCAGGTTATCATACTGGAAGAGATTCTCAGAATCAGCGTCATTTCTGTGTGCCTTATCTTTGACCCGTGAATTGCTAGTGGGATACTCTATTTTTTTCAATTGTTTTAAATTTACTAGCCTTCCCGTGAGAATTCTGGCTTGTAAAACTTCATACTCTTCCCTGTCTTTCCATTTCCATATTAACGGGGAAATTTGTTAAATAAATGTTAATTTTTTTAAAAAATATATAAAGGCAACCTTCACTGTACTTACAGAATATAAAATAAAAAAAAATATTAAAATACATTGCAAGTGATATTTGAAACAAATTTTGAATCTAGGTTTGTTCAGTATTGTAGAAAGATGTTATTGGAACAAATCACAATACTTCCTTAAAACATTTTAATTTGCTTTTCTTCATCCTTAAGTAACAAAAATATTAGAAAATCATTTTATCGTCGAGAAAGCTACGTCAAGTTTTCCAGAAAATACAGGATCGGGCCAGAACAACCCTCTTTTTTAAATTGAAACTGCAATGCAATGAAGTTTTGATGAAACTCCGAACCAGCAAAAATGTAATAGAATGTCAAAAAAGTTCATCTTGTAGATTATGCTGTGAGAAACGTTTCTTTGAGACTTTGGCCTCAAAATTCTGTTTTAAGACCCTATATTTCATAGTTTTTTTGAATTATGTGACTATATTTCATTAACGCTGCCACACTATTGCGGGTTGCATTTGACATGAATATTCATATGCTTTTTTCAACAAATTATTCATACTTTTGAAGATAAAGAGGAATTTGTCACGTCTCCGTGAAACCCTCGTCCTCGTCCTTATTTATATAAGATGGGTTGTGTGTGAGAACCGTAAACACCTCTAAACTACTTTAATAATATAGGACAGGTTTCGTGGTTGTTCAACATCCGTTCGCAATTTTTGATCGAAGTTGCACGATTTTTTTATATTAGATCAAATGTAGGCGTTATTTAATTCACATTTGCAAGTCATTAAAGTAAGTCGAAAAATTGACGTTGGAGTGCTTTAATATACGGTATTAAGTGGGGTAATACTGCAATAATTTTTTTTCTTAACATTAGTTTTACTTCACGAACTCTTAATCTGTTGATTCATTGAGTAATTTTTACATTGTTATTTCATTTATCGACTCGTATAGGAAAATGCAGTGAAACTCCTTGCAAGCAGGTACTCACGGTTTCGTAGAAAGATGGTCATTAGTAGATATGGTTCTACCAATATAAATTCATGTTCCTTGCTTCGTATAAACACCAACTCCATAAATCACCCACCATATAACCCATTTTTCTAAAACCTTCTATTCAAACATAAATTCAATAGATCAAGCTGCCCATTATAACCTAACAACGATTTCCCAACCTTTATTAAAAATATATTTGGAATCATTACTAAAATATTTTCAATATATAACTAAAATAGGTGCTCTGTATCTGTCAGAATATATTTACAATAGTTAAATGTTGTTATAATGTGTCATATAATGGATGTGAAGAAGTTAATCAACTGAACTACGCATAAATCAGCAATTAATAAATTTGACGAAAAGAAGTGGCTACTTAATACAAAATAGTGCTTGAGAATATGGGACCTGACCTAACGTGGCTCTTCGTAATGAAGTTAGTATACATTGCTTGTTAAGTTTTAATTTCACTGAAAATCTTAATTTTTTTGCTAGTAAACTTAATCAACTCTCGCAACAAAAAAAAAAAATTATTCAATTCCTCGTAATCTGTTCTTGTTCTGTTGTTCATTACCAACTCGTGGTCAAACGTGATTCCTAACTAGACTTGAAGCTGTTTTTCTCAACTTATGATGAAATTTCCTTAGGGAATTCCAGAAGCATGGCTTAAATTCTTTTATTCATAACGGAAACTCAAATTAATCAACGCACGAAATAAGCAACTTCAGGAACACATTGTTCTGCCTAACCTGATATTGCGTTCCGTCATAATTCTCGTTCGACCAGTTTTCTCCTTCTTTATTACGGACACACATTGTGAATTCGTGAGGAAGTTGTAGTCGACTACACGTAACGTATGTATTGTGCCTAGCCGCTGGCTGCAGGGCCAAGCGATCACTTCAGAGGGAATGTTCACACGGACTTGGTTAAAATCAATCTGTTCGACTAAAAAATGTCCGTTAATGGCGCTTAATCGGGACGAGTTTCAGTAGGTTTCACTGTAGGTTGCAAAAGGGAACGCAGGACACACATAGTGTGTTTATCGTGAAATATTCACTCCTGGAAATGATATTTTTACTTGCTTTACGTTGCACCTCCGGCATGTTTTTCACGTTAGTCTTATTTGCAAGTTCATCACAAAAATAAATTTTAAACAGTGGTGTCCTAGCTCGTCCGTTTTCAGACGCAGATATTTATGTACATCAAAAAGGGCCGTTTAAAACACTTTTGTTTAATTTCAAAATTTGTTTTAATTTAGAACACCTGATGTTACAGAAGCTATTCTTATTTCGCAGACTATGCTGAATGCTGCTTTCTATTGGTATCGATAGTATTTTATCTCAATATCATTATATCATACCTATATTTGCAGAAATGGGACAATTTTCTTTTTAACAAAAAATTTTGCAAACAAAATATACACGTAAGCTGAAGAACAGATCGCTTACAAATTTTCTTTTTCTTAAAGTAGAAATAAAAACATTTTAAGTCGAAATCTTCTGATCTTGTGGGGACGCGCCTTTCTGGGAGAACTTAAGGAAGAACAAAGCAACAAACCTAATTAATGAAGCTTCCGCCGTATCTCTTAATCACTTGCATGATAACATGTATGATACATTGTACTTTGCTTTGAGAAATCTATTACAATCGACTGTGTAAACGTCAGATCTTTCATCTGAACTTTATTCTATAGAATACCGTTATTTCATTGAACTGTGAAACAACTCAGTTGACTAGAGTTGCTAATCAAATTATGTCTGGTTCGTCACGCTTGTTAGGGCAGCACTCCTTTACGTTTTCGTCTCTGCCTGATCTTTATTGTAATAATCTGTATATGTAAACTGAAGTTTCACTTTGTATTTTATTGCGGTGTCTACTGTAGCCACAATTACCACATTATACACTGATATTTTAAATATGTTTGGTTTAGTACACTCAAGATTTGGTTCCAAATTTTATAAAGTAGTATGTTTTAAAGTGTTTGAAAACCAAATAGAACTAATATACATCGTTGTAAAAGAGTTATTGAACTTTTTTATTAGACTTTTATGTCCTATACGTGAAAAGTTTCTTCAAAATCTATTTGCACGAGACTTTGTTTTATTTCCCTGAAATAACCATTAAAAACAGAGTATAACGTAGGGAGAAGCACGTTCTCTTGTATTGCGGAATCCCTTCCCTCTCTTACACTACATTAAGTTAAATTATAAATAAAGACACCAACTACCTTTTCTGGCGAAATTTCGTGCAATCGTAAATATTAGCTTCCGTGTCATGAAAAATATTTGCAATGGACATTGAACTACATAATTTAGCTTTTATTTCTTATCTTCCCCTACGTGAAGAAACACTCTTTCACGAGAACACAGAGGAAATATTATTGTATGATATAGTTCATGAAATAACCATATTCCCGACCAACACCCTCGCAGAACTCGGAAATCGTACGCGTATAGTGAAGCTACATTTATGTTCAAAAACAACATAAGGGACCAACTAAGCACTTGCGTAATAGATCAAGGAGAAACTGAACGAAAATCAGGTCGAGATGGGGATCATTGACCCAGAACGTGTTACAGGCATATTTTTTCTTCCGGCATTATTCAGTACGCATGGTAACTGATGGATTAACAAGTTAAAATGATTTTGTTTTTGATCGGCTTGGTCTCTAATTGTATAGAAAGTTATTCCGAACAGAAGTTACTTCAGTAGTGACAATTTACCGACAATTTAAATTGTAAGGTTTCTTGACTATAGAATAGGATGTTTACATTTTTTACTAGTATTTATGAGATTAAGACGATAATCTCTGCAATTTATTAAACCACCTGATACCTTCTAGGCTGTTAGATTGAAATAATTATCGCCTGGTATAGTCGTTTTTATTAATGTGCTATTTCTTGTGAATATTTTGTAAACATGTTTTGGCAAGAATTGTTCGTCTTTCAAAAGAATTTCTCACTCTTCCTGTAACAAGAGATCTTTTCAGAGACTATTACTGTAGTCTTCGCTTTCACTTGATAAAGCACACACCCCTTACGCTCGTTATTGACAGCACAAATTGTTTGTTTGCAAGCGCTCGTGAAGAGGTTGGCAGGTGGCATGATGCAACTACTATTTTTGCCGATGAGTATGCGCTTTTCAGCGGTAGTGATTATGCTTCCTTTTGTGATATTTGCCAATACATTCCAACTTGCGTTCATTGCAATAAAAGAAGGGTTTTTATTTGACCAAGTTCAGAAGGTTCTGGGTACAGTAGAATGGCCTTGTTTATTCGAATTTTGCAGGCCATTCATCTACAGCAGTCCTTGCCGGTTTCTTCATTCATCATGGTTGAAATTTCTGTCCAATGTCCAATATGATAGTGATACGTTGCCAGAGTTCTGTAGCGTCCTGCATATTCCTTTCACGCAAAATTTTACGGTTCTTGAACTGTCTGAAATTTCAATTGTGGTGACTTACATATTTCAATTCCATCGTCTTAAACATTCATTTAAATGCTTGTTTCTTCAGATAAACTATTGGTTAGAACTTAAAAAAAATTAAGGTATGTTTTGTACCATTCACTCCTCTCCGCTGTGCCCTCATGAGGATAGAAGGCGCATTAATTGGGCACAGTTAAATTATTCTCTTGAAATTACGAAAGGTATCATTAATTTGTTTTTAAAAATCTAATTGTGTACAACATTCAGGAACTATCCGTCCACTAGGTATTTTACACACAATTTCACTTTTCAATGATGCAGATGTACATTCCGTATTATAATATTCCATTGAGCAATATTCTAGTGACAAAAAACTCCTAGTGTGTGGGAGGGGAGCGGAAAGTAAAATCTTCATTCAAATTCAGTGGACTTCGTACATGAATGACAGATGGAGGCCGTCCATAAATTACGTAACGCAACTTTGAAGTATTTTGAATACCCCCTCCCCTCGGTACGCGCGCTTACATTCCCCCACCTGTATTACTCCGTTACCCCCACGTAACACTTGCGACAACACCCCCCCCCTCGTAAATGCAAGAAGTGGAATACATTGTGAAATATATGGTGAAATTGTAGCACGTAGTAAATGCAATTTTTATTCAATCTTTTGTGTTGAGTATTAACATCCATGATAATTTCAGTCGGAATTGTGTGGTGATGCTGATTGCACCTAACAATAAGATTGTGGGAAATTTTGGATGAAGGACACATACGAAAAAATTTATCACAAGTCGTGCACACTGCGTCTTGGATTATGCAAGAGACAGTCTACTGCGCCAATTTAATTGGATTCCAGAATATACTACATGTCAGTTTTATATATATTCTTCGTAATCTTACAGATTAAATGAAAAGTATATGCAAAAAAAAATGTATTGTGACAATTTACATCCAATAAGTTTGTTTTAAAAACACATTTAGTTAATATTTTAGTATATGACTAACGAAAGGAATTATTTTAGAAAATGTTGGAAAAAAATAAGTTTTACATAACACTAAACTAATTTTCCCCTTCACCTATGTAACGCAGCGAAACGCTTTCCAAATCCTCTCCTCTTTTAGCGTTACCCAATTTACGAACGACTTCTTAAGAAAAAAAATATTCTCTCTCTGGATTATGTATTGTTTATTGCGACTAAGGACCATTAGTTTCACATTTCAATACAAATTACATTAAAGAATTTGCAGCTTGAGAACCCCGTAACTTTGTTTCGTCGGTAGTTGGTTTTAATATGAAGTCTAGTTGACGCACCAACATACTCTTTGATAAACATCCGTGGTTGATAAGATTGAAAACCTCGCACTTTTTATCTCCGAGAAGTGCATCGAAGTATCGGAGAAGCAATCCGGGAGAACTTCTGAAATGACCTTTAGAATGTGTCTGAAGAGTCGACATGACGTGTCGCCGGGTGTCCAGATTTGCTACAGAAGTTAACTGCGTCAAAGTTCGGTTCCTTATCACTGAATAGTATGAACAACTCCTTCGTGCGGCTCCGCTCTTTGAACTTTTGACAATCATGCATTCTATTAATAGTAGGTAATTAAGGGAGCAATTAAGGACACAGGTATTACAGAAAACACAAACAATGGAAATTGAGAAACAAATTCGTCAAAGCAAATGCACGCTTTGGAATGTATCTTTCTTGTAGAAACTAACCAAATTCAATGAAAACTTCATGTGATGATGACTTGCATTGGACTATCGTAAACTCATCAGCCCTGTAAACCAGATAAAATGCAAACACAGTGCATCTCTATCCCGAATGCTTCAGCCATTTCAATATCTCCATTTAAGCGCTGTTGACAGGTCGCGATCCGACCGTGCAACGAAGTCTCAGATGCTCAAAATGTCTGACAGGAATGTCGTAGAACATTTTTCCGCTCTGATAACCCGCTTTTCCATCACATCGTAGATAGCGAAGTTCCCGCGATAAACCAGAATCTCTCTCTCGCCAAAGCAGCATCATTTACGGTAGTTGTCGGCGTATAGCACGGCTTTTGAGCAACGTCGCGTGCCATCTCGGGAAGCACGTGCGATTTGAACGCATTCCTCCGCGAGCGACAGTTCCATGAGAGAGTGTGATGGGGCTTCCCGTGTGAAAAATACTTACGGACGTCTGTGAAAAAGTGATTGAGGGGACGATCCGTTCGAAATTTTGTGAAAGTTATATTTTATTAGTATAAAAAAGTAGGCTTGTGCTTGAAAAGCAATGAAGACTGCATTGCAGTGCATTGTATTGAAAATGTTGTTGATAGTACACTATTCTATTTATTTGAAGATTGGAATATATAATTTCCTTAAACTAATTACATATTAATACAAACGAGTTGTCCTGTCACACATGGTTTACATATTAATTTTGACCAGTTTTTACAGTCCCAAGAACGTTGCATTCTAATTTTAGAATTTATATTAAAATTATATAACTGTTGATAGTTGAGAAAACGTGACATATTACTTCTTCGTCTTCGTACATTTCATTTCATTAAGATAATTGAGTTAAAGTATTTCATGATTTGTGCTCTTTCATATATATTTGATATATAGGATATATAATATAAACCTATAAATGGATTTAAATAATGCACATGTGCAATTATTTTGAAACCTACTCTTCAATTTCAGGCTCTTGTGCAAGAGTAGCTTTCCCCTAAATATTTTTGGATCAAATATTCGTTCAGAAATGTATGGCTAAGAACTTTTTCCAAATATTCTTTTCAAGGTTTTCTCCAAAGAAGTAAATAAAAATATTATATTCGCGATTTTTTTTAACCTTTTAATCTTGATCACGGGGGAGATCAAGATGCTGAACTTATCATGTTTACGCTACAGCAAAAAAAATCTCAAAGCATATTTAATTAAATGTAATATGCCTAGGTGTTGTTTGTATAATTACTCTTCTGATACATAATCGCAACACAATTTTATTGCAAGTACTACAAATCAGAATCAACAGAAATATACGCGCGTGTACTGCGGGCCTATTAGTTCATTCTGCTTTGATACCTGAAGTCGTATTGCTTAAGAATTGCCATGACAAACCATTGGCTGCGAGCGAAGGACAGAGGGGGAGTTTAGTTCCAGAATATTGGTAAACATCTCGAAGGTCAGGGTAATTTATCAAGATCGTCAGACCAAAGATCACTTGAATAATTTGAAGATTTCGCACATTCGGCAGGCTATGCGAACAGATGACAAAATTCAGAGGCTATTGGTGAACAGTGGTGACAGAGTAAAGTAAACTGAATTGGGCTCAGCAAATACGTAGGTATTTCATGAACCCTTTTAGTATCAATTTGTTTTAAATGAAAAGTACAGTGGTCGATAGTTTTACAAGCATTGTTCATCTTCGTAAAATTTAAGAAAACTAATTCTTTACGAGCTTTGTGCCTGGGTGAACGCTTTTATCCCCTGAAATCGCTTATTGCTTTCAAAGTATTCGCAGCTGAGAGCATGGATACTCAATATTGAAGCGACATCGATAACAATACATCAATGTCTTTAAACATCAAGGAACGAACAAACATGCCTACGGGGGGACCCGAACACTCTGGCAGGACCGAAGCGCTGGGTTGGCGCACGATCTAGTCACCTCGGCCATCCAGGTTGGCAGCCGTGTTTTTTAGATTTAAGGGAAAACGCTGAAAAATAACAATAGTGGAAAATACTAAGGTTGGTCGCCCAGGGTGATTTACGAGTCTGCCCTCAGTTTGGCGCAGAAGAGTACGGGAAGAACGGGGGAGGCCTATGCCCACTGTTGACCGCCTCTTCACGTGCAACATAAGATGCAAGAAATATCATGAGGGCTTTGGGGCCATGACGGACGAGAGATAGACTGCTCGATGAAGGCAGTAAAAGTAGTTTGTTTTCTCGCATACTGATAATGGTACCATCTGTTAGTTTTATAAAATTATAATTTGGAACTTTCTCATTCACAAACATCGAAAACGTGAAAATATCGAGCACAAAACATATGTTTAAAAAACGGCTTTAATAGATCGATGTTTGTATAAAAATATCAGAGTATTGAAAATATTTACTCTCGTACAGCTGGATTCTGTGGCACAAACAAC
Organism: Gryllus bimaculatus; assembly: GCA_017312745.1. Taxonomy (NCBI): domain Eukaryota; kingdom Metazoa; phylum Arthropoda; class Insecta; order Orthoptera; family Gryllidae; genus Gryllus; species Gryllus bimaculatus. The sequence goes on from BOPP01000056.1 coordinate 2,329,843, forward strand.
TGAACCATCCCGCTACACTGTCTTGTGAACCATCAAATTTTCAAGTCATGAGCCAATGTGGCGACTTACTATTTTTTGTGGGAAGAATGATGGGCATCAAACTTAAATTTCACACAATCTTCCATTCCCGTTTTGTCCGCCTCTAGCCAATAGTAAATAGTCATAATTAATTGAAATTACATGAAAATCTCCCCACAGTGCACTTCTATACACGTGAATAAAGGTAGGACGTAATTACGCCCCGCCATTACAGTATGCTATAAATATGATGAAATCCACTTCCTTTTTTCGCTTGTGCCCTGACCATACCGTCCCTTCCTATAAGAGACGCCGCCGCCCCCCCCCCCCCTCGTTACAATAATAATGACGTCCGTGGTTCAGACATCCAAGCCTGTACGGCGAGAAAGAGGTTATTTAAAAATCAACGAAGTCACTCTCCCTCAGTCATGCTGCGGGGAAACTAGACTTGGAACATACATAAATTTGAAATGGTATGGTGGGGAACAGAGCCGCGTTGGTACAGTAGTTGTACCAAGCATATTTCCGGGAAAGTAATAGTAATATCCATGCAGACCTGTTAGCGCAAATTTTTTTGCAGACCTCCCATTTTACATAGTTTCCACCATAACTATTTTTCAACTCTATTCAGTTCTTTAATATAAAGACATCAATTCGAAAGGTCTAATACCCCCTCCCCGTCATATGAAATTCGCATTTCATACGTATTTCGTATTTATGAGGCTAGGTTATGTCCCACGAAATACTCGAATGAGCAATCTATTTCATGTTAATAGAGATTTTTCGTTTCTTCGAGTGCCCACTGCGCTATGCAGTCTAAACTGCGGCCACGCCCCCTCGTTTGGTTAGACTGCGTTTGGACTGTCGCAAGAGCCGTTTTATCAGGAATATTTACTTTGAACAGTATTACAGGATGGCTATTTTGTAACCAAGGACAATATTGTTTGCAATATCTTTATATTATGGACTTGCATGCGCAAATAAAACATTTACATGAAAATACTGGCGGAATGAGAAACGCTAAAATGGCACCGAATGAAGGCCCTGATTCGATACACTTGAATCCAAGTCCTAAGTATCGTGACGTACTTCGCGGGAGGGGAGGATAAGAAGTATTACCGGCAGTGTTTCAACCATATCGATTTTGCTAGCAAAGGCGCAGTTGGTAAAGAGGACACGGTAAACCGAACTCCTCGCCGTTCTTTCTCACTTCTCATTGCTTGGGTGCCAATTCTACTTGCCCACTACGGCTCTGTCGAAATAAATCAAAATAAATAATAAAACACGTTTCCTCTTTTCCCTGGGGCCCTCACCTTGGCGCGCCTCCTTGTCTGCGCCGCTCCCTCTCGTAAGAGTAATGACGACGTCCGTCGCTTCTGACTGCGCCGCGTCGAGATTGTCACGCGCGCAAGTGTGTCGCCCCCGCCCGCGGCTCGGCCGCCGTCCCCGCGCCGCCCCC
>BOPP01000056.1:2335117-2374513 GCA_017312745.1 Gryllus bimaculatus
GTCCCCGTAGTCCCCGTCCCCGTAGTCCCCGTCCCCGTAGTCCCCGTCCCCGTAGTCCCCGCATCAGCACTTGGAGAGACGTCGCGCCTGTCTTTCTCTGCCGGGGCTCTTTTTCGTGTGTGTGTGTGGGGGGGTGAGGATACCATAACATAATTGCCTCATCTGGCGACTGTTTCTCTAGCCGGCAGAGGAGGCTGGGCCAGTTTGAGAAGACTGAGGCACTCGCTCGAGGGTGTCGGGGAAGTCGTCGCCGAGCGACCCCCCTTCAAAGAAATGCTTACTGCGCTAGATCTTTAAATCCCGACGTCTCTATAGTCCGAAGACTTTTTTCCGTAACTGTTTTCGGCCGCTTGAGTACATGAACGAAAGTTGCGCCACCGTACACGAAGCTTTCTTACTTCAATGATGTTAGGAGATAATTTTGCTACGATTCAAATTCATTTGCTATAAATTGCGCTATTCAAGGATTTCGTACAGATGACTGAATTAAGTTCTGATCGAAAACAAGTCTATTTCACAGTTGAAGATCTCGTTTTGTTCCGTGAAATACGTGGGGAAGTTGTTTCTAGAGTTTTTTTTATCATCGTTTTGTCCATAAATGTTCGGAGCAAATTCAAATATTTGACTCGACCGGTAAAAATCATAGTCTATCCCCAACAATCGTTAACTTCGGAATCGAACTCTGCCTTCGTCCTTTCGACTGTTTACAGCACAAGCCCAAATGAAATCCGTGGTCTTTTTTCGTAACCTGTAACCTTAGGTGTAAATGTATTACTCATTCTAAAATATTTACTTTTCTTAATATGGCATGTTAAGAAAAGCAAACAGTTTAGTACGATTTAAAGGACCCGTCTACACAAAAACCGTAAAAGTATTATTGTTCAGTGATGAATTATTTCCTAGGGGTGCATTACAAATGTATGACTAAAAATACAGAATTTTGTAAATTAGGCTATAAAGAAATCGGCAAGGTCGTATATAATCTCACCATATATAACAGTGACATTGTGCGCAACTCTGAAACCATTGGTCCTATGCTTATAAAACCCCATTTTTGAGGTTTCCAATGGGGGCTAAATTTCATTTACTAGACCGTAATCTACGAAACTCAATCACAAAAATGATTTGGGCCTTTCAATACTATTGGATTGTTTAACTCCCCTGGGCACACCCACTCCACTACACGCGTGGTCAAAAATTATCTGAATCTCGAAGTCTTCGTAAAATTGTAATGACTATTGATAATACGTGCAATATAATGAGAGAGATAAAGCCTTGCTATGTAGTACACTTAGCGATAATACGCTTTCTCGCACCCAGGAAAGTTTACAATATTCTCTCGCCAATACCAATATAGTTCAGTGTTTGGCCGGTTAAATTCTAGTATGTAGCTATTTTCACATTCTTCCCTTCGTAAATAAATTTTCGAACTCCCCGACGGTCCAGCTTGTTCTCAAATCTCGCAAGACCTTGAGAAAGAAAAAAAATCTTAACGTCTCTTGGAATACGTTTTTTTTGTTTGTTTTTTTAATATTATATTTTGATTTGGGGTCTGGAATAATTTTCAGATGTGTAATATTCCTTGATATATACACTATTAAATTAAGGTGCGAGGAATATAAATATCTTAAAAATTAAAGAAATGTTAAAGAATTTTCTTTAAAAGTTACATATTAAGTTAACATGTTTCAGTACTATTTAACATATTAGGTTTCTTCAATGAATTAGACAATTGTCTTGCTTTTTAATTTCAATTCCTACGTTGTTTTTACTTTTTGCGTGTTCGCAATAGAAGGAAACGAATTTTAAAGTGTTATGCTCGTCTCTAGAACGTTAATGGCCTCCTTTACAAAGCACATTAGTTTATTTTTATCACTAGGGATGCCGCCCATAAAGGCTTTTTTGTGGGTGTTACTAAAATTCGCAGCGGAGTAAAACAACGCAGCTAAAACTGTAATATGAACATGCAGACGATTCCTCAGCCATAACACAAAAAGTTTAAAAAGAACTTCAACTGAAGTGGCTAGGTGCGTAAAAATGGTCGAACTCCTGCCGACCGTTTGGACTGCTCCTGGAGGCGTCATGCCTTTGGTCCGATCTCATTAGAACAAATTATTTCCGATTCGGGGAGTAAAATTTGAGCAGACTCTGCATTTCGAAGTTTAAAACGATTGATAATTTCATAATGTGAAGTGATAAGGTTTTACCAAATATACTATAACTATAAAAATCTTATAAAACTATGAAGATCTTACCTCTTTACTCGAGAGTACAATATCTTCGGAAGTATTTATCGTTACACTTTTCTCTACAAGAAAAGAATGGTTATTACAAGTATATTTCAAATACGTCGAAATATTGTCTGATGTATGGTGTGATTGGGTTTTGTTGAGGGTGACATAATGTTGCGAAAGAAGCACGATAAAGTTTTAAGTATCACCGAATAACGCTTGATAAAGTCCAGGTCCTTGTCAGCTCTGCTAATCATTCGATAAACGTGGGTTTGTTAGCACTGACGAAACATTCTATCTCCTTTCCCAAACCATTTCAATTCGCTTCGCGGTGTAAAATTTAGCAGTATTTTTCACACGTAAGGTTTCTGGACCGCAGAGAAGAGGTTACACATTTCGTATGTCGCCAGATTTGTTTTCGTATGCAAACATCCCCCCTCCTCTCCTCAACGTTCTCGAAAACACGGGTGAATCATGAATGGAAACGGTGCCCATCTTTCCCGAGTCATACTCTGCCAAGTACGCTGCGCGGATGAGAACGAAAATCCGTGCTACCCATCACCCACCTCTCTCTCGTCACGGCCATTGCCAAGGCTTGTGAAGGTCCATTTACAACGCTTTACGCCCGCGTAAAAGATGCTGCTGCTCGAAGGCCCGTCAATCTGTGCCGCTCCCGCATAAAAACGCGCTGGTTCTTTCTCCCGCCTAAATAAACAAGTGGAAGCCATTTTTTTTTACGATCTTTTCTCAACCGGGCGGTATCGCTGTCGCGGTTTCGCGCCCGTGCGAAAAATTCTCCCTGTCGGCGGCTGCCGACGGTGGAGGCGGTAGAGATAGGGGGCGGGTGGGGAGGGTTGCCTGTCGCTGCTCTGCGATGCGTGCCGCCGCCGCCGCCATTGCTTTCGCGAACCACGCCGCCGCCCGCCCGCCCGCTGTCAGTTCACCGCCGGCGCGCGTCGCGAGAGGTTCACCGCTGTCGCGAGCGCAGTCGCCAGTGGGCAGAGTGATGCGACGCGAGACGCGACGCCGCTTCTGCCGCGATGGACGCGCACGCGCGTGACGAAGGGCACGCGGCGCGGCCCGCCCTTTGTGCGTGTGGGAGTGCGGGGGCGGCGGACGGCCGCGTGGGAAGTGGAAGTGGTAACGCCGGAGGAGCAGCGGTGCCGCCTGCAGTGGGAGCGACGGTTATGACGGACAGCGGAAGAACGTCCCGCGCCAGCGGCCCGTCCAGCCTGCCGTGCATGGAGCTGTGGGACTATTCCATGGAGCTGGAATGCCTCCAGGCGTCGGATGGTATGCGATCGCTGCTCGGTTAGTGTGTGATGCCGGCGGTGTGCGCAGTTGGGAATAATGGTAGAAATGCTAGTTATGTAATTGTTGCGACTGACTTTTCCCTATATTTAACAGTACATCTCTGTTCAAAATACTTAATTTTCATTAATCTGGTTTTGAAAACAAGATCGAATATAGATAAAATGTCAATTTCCAATGCTATTTGGGAAGTACGCTGTTAGGCAAAAAAAAAAGTATTTTAATTCGTGATGTTAATATGATATGAAAACTCAGATAATTTATTTTGTTCTTTACTAAAACTAGGTCTGTAGATCTCATATTAGTGCGACCAACTACGGGTTTAAAACTGTCTCTGTGGAACACAAAATCGGTAAGCGTAAAGGTGTTCGAACAGTCACGAGGCCAATGATAACTTTGACAGTCTACGTCACGGCGTCGATAAGCGTATCTAGAGCTACGGAAAAGTGTTCGGAAAGAGAAAACGTGTTATTTGGTGTTTTCAATGCACTTATTGTTTTGATCACGCATTCACTGTGAAAATAGAAATTGGTGCGTGTTTCTGCGCCAGTTGTTACAGTTCAATGCTGCTCTCCCTCCACAGATTTTCTCATGGCTTCACCACTTGAAGATGCTTTCACATGTTTTCTCGGGCCAGTTGATGAGGGTCAGTAGATGAGATTTCGCTCCGTAAGAGGGTATTAATTAAAAGATTCACTCTACGTTTGTCACTCGGTGTACAGTAAATTACAAAGGTCACAGGGTTGACAAACATCTTGCACCCCCTTCCTTACTTATATACACCGTTTTTATTATATTATTTTTCGAGATACTGGCCGATCCAGAAGGGGCCTAGCTCTTCCCCAAAGATACGTTTTGTTTTAGACTTACCCAATTTAATCAAAACTACTATTACATATTGATCGCATCACATTCAAAAGGAGGATTCCCATTATATTTTTTTAAATTTCTTGTTAACATTAATCGAACATACGAGAAGGGTTCCTGTATTTAATACCCGCTCCTCCCCCTCAGCCCTCGATCTGAAGTACTCTCTGGATCCGTTGTTGTTGTTGTTGTTGTTGTTGTTGTTGTTGTTGTTGGTTTTTTTTTTTTTTTTTTTGTTAGATTAAAACCGAAAATATATTTTATTTCTCACTCCGTACGCATCTAGGCTCATAAGGTATAATATACTACTTACGTAATCGCCACAGTAGGTTGGAATTCCTGAACATACCATCTATAATCTCAGACTTCGCTTTCAGCTCAACTCACAAAGCCTTTTTTCAAAATTCAAATAATACGAAATGATTCCAAATTACAAATAATAGAATATTGGTTTATTAATAATTAATTCAGAATTATCAAATTTTACATTACTAATTGTTAGGTTAAACTATAATGCCAAGAGTTCAGATCTTATTTCGAAGACTTGACGATTTGATTAGATCATACGTAAGAATATTTGCATATTGTCTTTCTCAAAGTGCATTGTTTGGAGGGGGGAGTCTCCCGTTATGTTGTCCCCCATGAACAGGATGTCGTCAAGTTGTGGATACATTCTTAAGAACATCCATTCAGCAGCGAAAATGATCCTGAACAGAAACCCACAAAGACTGTTTCTAAAAAATGGCATGCGCATTGGTCAAGAACGAGTAAAATACTCTTATGATATTGCAGTAAATTAAATATTTGATATAGTTATGCGTACATTGTTCTCATTTTCGTTTAGTATAAGAATAAAGCCATTGCGTGCAATATGAGAAACGTCGGAATTAAATCTGTCAGCCACAGATCTGTTTCATTGTTTTTGGATTTTTCCCCGAGTTCCCAGGTACTAAGTGTTACGAAACCATATACACTTCTCAAAAGTCATAGGCTGCATAATTTTCTTAGAATTTCTGTGCTTTTCGGGATTAGTAAAATAGATGATAAAATCATATAATAATAATAATATAATAATAATATAATAATATAATAATAATATAATAATAATAATATAATAATAATAATAATATAATAAAATAATAATAATATTAATAATAATAGTGTTATAATATTCCCATCACTTCGATTCTATCCCTAATATAATTTTGCTCTGCGATTTTGGTTCATTTATTGTCTTTTGATGCTCATAAGTTCATTGTAGTGAAATCGTATTAATTACATTATGTTTCAGTAACTAGCTGCAATTGCCTAAAATGTTTCATCAGCAGGTCTTTAACTGTTCATTCACTTCCCAATTTTTCATGCCCGCAGAATGAGAGGAAACGAAATCAATTCAAGAAAATGTATCACTTATAATTATACGAAGATTTTATCTGAACACACAACTTTCTTTTATATTTCACACTTCGTTATTTTTAGGGAGGAAATCGCACATTTCATTAGAAATTAAATATGTCCAAACCCATGGGTGTGCGCAGACTAAAAATAGGTGGATCAAGTACATTTTTGGGCCCATTTTTTCCATTAAAATGTTTTAAGAACATATGACATATTTTATTAATAATTATTTCAAGAAGAATGGAATTATTACTTTAATTGTACAATTAATAAAATATATTTTTGTTGTATTCAGTCAGAAGCCGTGTAGAGCCTTCAAATGTCTGATAACAATTTCCTAAATTGTGAGGATAAAAATGTTCAAATGTGCAATTAAGCATAATTATAGAAATGTTTTATTACGCAAGTCTACGTAACTCTCCCCGCCAAAAGTGTTCTTTACGGTCACGCTTTCCTTGCCTCCTCCTTGGGTGCGCGTCAATCTTCAACATAGTACATCGATTGTATAATACGATTCTCATTCCATTATCGCTGTAAATGTTAAAATTTCCATTCATTTCATTATGTATATAAATTTGTTCAACCATGACATTTCTTAGAATAAATCGGTGAATTTCCATTGCTTCCAGAGGGGCATGCCATAAAGCATTTTTTAAAATAAAGATCATTCACGTTTCTTTGAAATATTTTTTTTGAAATATTTTAGTTCAGCCACATTGTAATTTCACTTCAATGTCACCATTTTCAGTTATTTTAATTTACACGTTATTTGTTGAAGAATTGATTATCGGTTGTTTAGTTTCCTTCGCACACAGCAGAGATTAGGCCATCCCCTGAACTATTATTTTTCGTTCTTGTAATTTTATTTCGTTCATTAAAAAAATATTCCAAGTATATATCACATAAAATCCAAAATAGAATTTGTATTACAAATATATTTTTAAACTTAAAAATTACAACAATATTAAAAATAATTATAATTAATAAGTTTTAGCATTCCACGAATGCTTCTGAAGGTTCAAAATTAAGTTGCTCCCCCTTCTTAAATTTCCGGTTCTACTCCTGCCAACTGAGCGGTTCCTAGTCTGGCAAATATGACAAACCCTTACATCTCGCTTCACTCAACTGCGCCGACCAAATTTTGAACAATTCATTCGATTTATTTTTCTGATATTAAATACAATATTACAGTTCCAAGAATAGTCGAAGGATCTTGAACTTCTAGATTGTTATGAAGATTCATTAGCTCTACAAACGTTTTAGTTCCAGAAGGGCTCACTCCATAAACCTTGCAGGAGTCAACCCCATCCCTTACAACAAACGTCCGGTCGTAAAGGGCAGCGCCGCGCGTCACAGGCATCGAATTCGTCCCAAAGCTGGAACGGCGGCGTCCTAGAAAGGCGATCGCCCGTCCTCCACGCCCCAGTTGCGGGCGAGGGGTGCGTCGCGGGGCGCTAAGCGATCACGTTCTTGCTCTTTAGCGCCGACCGCGATCGGCGCACCAGGAATCCGACGGGGCGGGGGCGGAACGGGACGGGACGGGACGCGACGCGGCGGGGCGGCTTCCGTGGGCGGGTTTCTCAGTCTTCCGCGTTCCCGCTCCTTACATCCCGCGCCTGTCCGCTCGCTCGCTCGCTCGCTCGCTCGCTCGCTCGCTCGCTCGCTCGCTCGCCCGCTCGCCCGCGCGCTGGCCGCTGGCAGCGCGCGTTGCGTCTTCGCTTTCTCCTGCGGCCGGCCGCGCCGCAGGTCCTTGCCGCCGCTGCCGCCTCTTTGTGAATGTCACAGAGCCGATACGCTCCATAACGCGTGGTCTGGCCCGCTCGTCGGCTCTTAAGTTCCAGTCGACGTGGTGTTCCCTTGGTAGCATTATAGGCGCAAGAGAATGGAAAGAAAATGCGGCAGTGTTGACTTTTGGCTCGACATTTCATTACTGGGCTCAATCGCGATAAATATGAAAGTTGAGATAAAATAATCAGAATACCAATACCTCCCATTCGCGCAAGTGATGCTGAACATTTTCCAGGTGAACTAATAGAAGAAATCTTGAAAAATAGGTGTTGATGAACATTGTGAGCTCTCTCCACATTTGATATACATTATATTTTAATACTCGGCTACGTTTATGCTTCTATGATAATAAATATTCCTATTATTATTGTTGTAGGCAGAAACTATTGTATTATGTAAATTTAACCTTACCATATTTAATGTTCAAATTAATTTTCTCAATTTTCCTTCTATTCATTAGCAAATTTACTTATTTTCACTTGTAAAGTTTGCTTCCGTAAGCTTTTATGAAGCGACACGTTCAGAACTTTGTATTTGTAACGTTCCTAAGTTCGTTAAAAATTAAATCGTAAAACTGTGTTTTGTAGACGCATCAGTTTGGTCTCCTCTTCAGTTTCTGCCTGGAATCGATTGAACTGAGAGAAGAGAAAAACAATTTTGTGATCTTTTAGTCTTCTTACTTTAAATTCCTTTTCTAGTTTCTGACCTCTTACATAACGCAATAGAAGATAGCAGGCGAAACACGCAAAGGTTCTGAAGGTGACCTTAAAGGAATTCAATTAAACGGAAAGAAAGGGAAAGGAAGGGTCATGGATCAGTCGCACCGTTCAGAGAACAGAGGTAAATCTTGGTAGCAAGATATACAAAAGCGGCTACCTTTGGAATGGATTATCATAACGGTTCATATTAAATGGCTTCCGCTAACAAAAAGAAAAGCGCGCTTGTTCTAAACTATCTAAGCTGAGAGTTGATCTGTTCTTTTCCCCCCACCCCTTTTTTACATTGACAAAATATACTCGTTTGTTAATGTAACATTACTTGCGAAATGCTGCATAGCTTTTGTTTTAAATTGTTTCTCTTGACATTTTTATTGAGAGCATGCAACTATTAATTTTTCTTCGAGGAATTTAATAGTCTGTCTAAAGATAATGAGTATATTTAATTTAAAAAAATGTTACTCAAGAGTTTTGTTCATAACATTGCTGATGTTTTTGAAAGACTATAATTGCTTTCACCTGCTAGATTAAGCTATTTTACAGTTTGCTAGTGCCCTGGGATACACGAGAAATTTTGTAAGAAAATTTATGATTAGAATCGTTCTACCATTCTTAATATACAAGTAATTATTAATAAATCACTGCAGTTTGAATCAGGAGTTTTTTTGTGCAGTTTGTAACCAACAATGAAAATTTTCATCCTCTGGCCGAATTTCGTAACCCGGGTTCCTTGTAATGGATATTATTAATTACCTAGCGTTTCAATATTGTACGTAATGCTAGGAGAAAAGGGGCGCAATGTAGACCTGATCTTGGCGAAGAGAATAAAAAAGGACTACATTTTAACATTTTTATTCAGTCGGAAAGTCTCAACTACTATTGTTCAAGAAGAAATTGGAAACGTTTGCTGCCACTAACTTGCTTGCAACTAACCTCGCAATTAAGTACAAAAGAGCTTGCGAAGGAAATAGAAAGTTGATTTTATAAAGAAAACAAAAGCATGGGAAAGACATTTAATAAAATAAAAGTATTACTCTCACTCTTCAAAGCAAACAAAGCTACTCGCAATGCACTTCTCATAGTGCTGCATCATAGTGAGGTCTTACAAATCCTCGTATTATTACGTAAGCCATCACTTTCCTATTGGCTGTAGAGATACTGTGGTATCACTCAAGTGGCGGCTGGTGCCCCAACAGATTGAACTTTTCACCTCTTTCCAATGACGGAAATGTAATTTCCAAAATTCAAAAAACGAAAATATAATATAAATGTAAACCATTCAAATCGGTTACAACCAAGTTAAGTCTATGTTGAATCATTACATAATTTTATATGTCGTGACAATCAGGTATATCATATACTCTTCGACTCCAGCACTTCGCCACAAGCACTATTGCTTCGATACGTTCCTCACAAAAAAATATTTCGTAAATATTACCACACTGGTATATTTTGTAACAAAGCTCGTACCATATGCTCATATTCCACTAGCGCTCTCCTTGGTGTAACTGCTGACTGCTGCATCTACCGAAAAAGGGCCTTTCTTCCAAATCGGCCAACTTTACACAAAGAATTCATCAAGCGTACATTTTAAATCAGTAAATCTAAGATCAATTGAAAAAATCTCCAAACATTATAAATAATGCATTAAATACCGTCAATAATTGACTGAACTTGTGTACTTTCAATAATAAACGAAATTCATAATATTACATTGCAGCGAGTTAGACGAAGATAGAATTTTGGTATTCCCCTGAGACCGCTCCGTCGGTGCGCGGCGCTATAGAGCTCCACCCGTCTGGTTGTCCAACCAAACGGCCCTACATTGCCCGTGTTAAATCGAAGAGCCAAAGAGTAAATCCAGTAATTCAGCAAAGATCCAAAAACTTGGTGCAATACCTGGGAAGGTACCAGGCAGAGGAGAGAGCGACAGTTGGACGCTCTTTGGTTTCAAAACAAGTTTTCATATACATCGATATTGCTGAAATATCTTAAACATTGAATGTCATTAAAAGGAAAATGTAAGAGTATATTCCTAAGATATTAAGAGATCTTTTTACATTATATCTGAGGGCTGTGCAACGTTGCAAACTAGGCACCAGTCGCCACTGGTCTTACTTCAACTGAAGCGTTCCTGATGTTATGCAATGTAGAATGTTACATGCAAATTAATTGTATATCAAAATGATTGGACGTTACTTAATAATTGTGACTAGACAGCTTTAATTTCTATTAGCAAATTCGTACAAGCGAGCAGAAAACTGCTGTGAATTCAGTATTTCATGAATTGCGAAAGTTATTTAATTTAATAAAAAATAACGTGTCAGATGGAAAATGTCTCTCAGGGATGCATAAAATACTTATGGTCTGAATCACAGGTGGTTGTGAATTGGGCGCTGCCTCGAATTTAGGACCCTCCACAACCAATGTGAATTCTCCGCTCAACGTCCATTGATCCCAATTTCTCCGTAATGTTCGGTTCTTGGTCCTCCACAGCATCCGCCCTACCGCGAAAACTTTCAGGGTCTTGATGCGCCGTGTCTTGGCGATTCGCAATGGAAACCGGCGATAGCAACTTCGGCGTAGACACTTCGCCCATCGTTCCTCCTTGCGATCCAGAGCAGCTGTAGAAAGCAGACGCCCCATTCCAGACGGTGTTCGCATCGTGCAGATAGAAAAAGTTTCTCTTCCTTTGGTGATCTGAATGGTAAACAGAGTGCATTTTTGTCACGCGGTTACGCTATCACCGGAAATATCGAGAGTTCGATCGAATGATGTTACAGTACCACCATCATTTGCGAAAGGTGCCAGGAAAAAAAGTGAAATGCGCACATTCTATAACAATTCCAATTTGTTGTATCACACTTTCTTAAACCGATCGAGTGTAATGATTCTGCATTATTTATATATAATGCAAATATTTTATTATTGCATATTCTCGTTCTACGCTTACCGACTTAATTCTCATACTCGGTGTATCACTGCTTACAAACAACTGGCGTCTTGCGTCAGCAAATCTTCAAGAAACATGCCGCCTGCTATTAAATTAATTATATTATTTACGAGTTTTTTATGGAACCTTTTACATCTTTTGGGATGTTAAAACTGTTGAACTGAGTATCCGTATATCCTCACTTCGTTATTGCGGTATTCGCGAAGACTGCTTTTGATAAAATGTGTAATAATTTGGTGTTATACAAGAGTGATTTATGTTGTTCTTGAGCAGTGTGCATGGTACTTTTTGGAATAGTTTTGTTTAGTAGCATTCGTGCTGCTGAAGGCCGCAGATATATCCGTTCATAGTAATAGAGAAACGTCGTTAGTCACGTTTAGACCACTCCCAGACCGCCAATCCTTACAAAGGTATCAATAGATGTCTCGAGATTCCTGGTGGGGAAATGTTCATTTTCTGACAATATTTTGAGAAGTTTTTTTTTAAGAACTTTCTTTATAAAAAGGCGCTTTTTGTTTAGAAGCAACTAAACCCGAGTTTTCGGCAGAAACTGCAGAGATCATTTGCCTAGCTCGACCACTTAGGAAAAAATAAAAAGAAGAAAAAGGAAGGGAAAAAAAGAGGAAAAACGTGGAATGCGCATGCGCAAAAAGTGGTGGAGGGGAAGGTTTCCTCTCTTTGAGGCTCAACTTCCCCGCCCTGAGGAGCCACCCCCACAGCTTCGGCCTGGACGGGCGGGGAGAAGACAGCCTGGCCTTGACGAACGTCCAGAACCCTAGTGCGTTGAAGCGTTAGAACAAAGTTGCAAGAGCTAATCAGTTATCGTTGCAGGCAGTACTTGTTCAACTGAGCTCCCCTTCTTGAGCAGTGGGGGATGCCTTAGCCACGGCTCCTGAAGTAAGCGACGCCATGATGCTTTTTTTTCTAAGTGGGCGAGCTATAGCTCATTCTATTTCTCTGGACAAAACAAATTGATTCGCACAATTTTAGGCGGGTCTCTAGAATATTTTGGAAGAATTTTAGACAAACTTCCTTTTTTTGGTTTGTGGTGTAGAGTATTGAGCGAGCTGCTTGTCATGGTCATGAAAAATGTTGATAGGGGAACCAAGCAAGTACAGTTTGATGTATGAAGAAAATGATTTCAGTAAACTTGGAAAATAAAATGGCATAATTTAATTAAATATTGTTCGAAGATATCAAAAGGAAGTGCAAGCAACATCGTCAGCAATTTTACTATAACATATTTGTATCATCAGGCTTCAATGCAACTACTATACTTCTACAGTGGTGAAACGCAGAATATTACTATACGTTCTTGCAATGTTTACAAGAATTATTACTAAATTCATTCGATTGACTAAGTATATTACAATTTTGTAATGAAACAAAAAGATAGTATTTTAATCGGCACTTTCATGTAACTGTCTGTGCCTGAAAAAGGGACGAGTTAGTTGAAAGCTTATTTTTATTAACTTCCAAAGCATAAACACGACTTCATAAAATGAAAATATCCTACTATATTCTATTTTAACCTCACCCTGAGGCATCAGACTAAACTAGAATATAACATTGAAGTTCGGAGCTACTACCAAAGAAAATGCATTTTTTATAGCAGTTCACTTCATCAAAGCGTTTGAGTCCCTAGAATTATTTCCTGAAAACAAGTTTAAAGATTTGGGAATTAAATAACAGCCACATTCACAAGACGTGTTCCTTCAGATGTTACGAAATCACTATGTATTATGCAGGGATGGTTTGAGTGCAGTTTGTCTTCGCAAACACTGTAAAATTCACGTTCTCTATATTAAAATAATGAAACTAGAAATGTAACTTGATTTTACAATTAGAGGTAAATGTTGGACGCGGAAACAAGACGTGCTATAACGGTTTTAATTAAGTGGATTTTTAAATAATTAAAATTATTATAGTCCGCGGATTGAAAGCAGTTTTTTTTTAATTGCCATATGATATTTATTTTCCAATTTATTCTACTCCATAAAAATAAATGGATGGATTTATATTAAAATACAAGTAACTAGATTCTTGGCACAATGTTAACATCTCTAAATACTTAGACATTTCTCATAAAAAAACTATATACATTCTCGTACAAAAACTTAGGAAAGTGTATACATGTCTTTCCGTTACCTTTCGACATTTTTCGCAGCATTAGATAACTTTTTCTTGTACTACTTGTATTACTTCGTTTATTACTCGTATATACGTAGTACGTATATTAGCAAGTAAAATGGCAACTGTCTCAGTGGCTTAACATTCAGGCCCGCAAGGCCCTCAATGCGGGTGGGCCGGAAAAGGGGGGGATATTTTTATTAAATTCAGGTACTAATATACAGTTATTATTTGCTACACACTTTAGTGTTTGCTACACACTTTTATTAAGGGGTCCCGAATAAAAGTTTTACGGGCGGACCAGCACTCATTTAGTTACGCAACTGGACTGTCGCATTGGTAAATGCTATTTATTATTATTAATTTCTCTACTATGCGGTACAAGACATTGTGACTTTGTGAGTGTTGAACTACCAAACAATCTCGTACGAAAATGTCTTTGGCATACTAATTTCAAAATAAGACCCTTTTCCTCACTTAGGGCCGGTTTCACCGACAGCCGAGTAAAGTTGAGAGTAGTTACCCGAGAGTAAGCATTTACTCTAAGATAGTAACTTTGGAGTAAAATATGAGCGTTTCACCATGCATCTAGAGGGTTATTTTACTCTAGAGTTTAGGGGCAGATCTAGCCGATCATTTTGGATGTGGTCATCGTAGACATTTGTTAAATTATAAGTATATTTGTTAATATACTGTATATTATTTATGAACTTTTGATATGATCCTATACAATATTGTTTAATTTATTACGTAATTCAAACATAAATAAATTTTTAAACAAATTTTGCCAAATAAAGGAAGATGACGAAATCTGTAGGCCTGGGCATGGCGCCCGTCCCATCGTATCGTCCGTGAACACTTGACTCACTCTTTGGCGACATCTGGGCAGTAAAGAAGAAATGTTTTTTCTTTTCTCTCTCTCTCTTCCGCTCTCTCTTCTCTCTCTCTCTCTCTCTCTCTCTCTCTCTTTCTCTTCTCTTTTTCTCTCTCTTTCTCTCTCTTTCTCTCTCTTTCTCTCTCTTTCTCTCTCTTTTCTCTCTCTTTCTCTTCTCTCTTTCTCTCTCTCTTTCTCCTCTTTTCTCTCTCTCTTCTCTTCTCTTTCTCTCCTCTCTTTCTCCTCTCTCTTTCTCTCTCTCCTACTTCTCTCTTCTCTTTCTCTCTCCTCTTTCTCTCTCTCTTTCCTCTCTCTTTCCTCTCTTTCTCTTTTCTCTCTTGTCCTTTCTCTCTCTCTCCTCTTTCTCTCTCTCTTTCTCTCTCTCTTTCTTCTCTCCTCTTCCTCTTTCTCTCTCTCTTTCTCTCTCTCTTTCTCTCTCTCTTTCTCTCTTCTCTCTTTCTCTTCTCTCTCTTTCCTCTCTCTTCTTCCTCTTCTGCTCTCTTTTCCTCTCTTTCTTCTCATTCTCTTTCTTCACTCTTCTTTCTCTTCCTCCTCTCTCCGTGCTCTCTTATCATCTTCTTCTCTCTTCTTCCTCTCTCTCCTCCTCTCTCTTTCTCCTCTCTCTCTTTCTTTCTCTCTCCTCATCTCTTTCTTTCTCTCTCTCTCTTCTCTTTCTTTTCTTCTTCTCTCTTTCTCCTCTTTTTTTCTCTCTCTCTCTCTCTTTTTCTTTCTTCTCTTCTCTCTCCCTCTCTTTTTCTCTTCTCTCTCCTTCTCTCCTTCTCTTTCTCTTTCTCTCTTGCTTCTTTTCTCTTTCTTCTTCTCTCTTTTTCTCTTTCGTCTCTCTCTTCTTCTTTCTTCTGCCTCTTCTTTCTCTTTTCTCTCTCTCCTTTCTCTTTCTCTTCTCTCCTAATCTTCTTCTCTCCTCTCGCTATCTGCCTTTTCCTCTCTTCTCTATCTCTTTCTCTCTCTCTATCTCTCTCTCTATATCTCTATCTCTCTATCTATCTATCTATCTCTCCTTTTTTTTGTTGATAAAATTACATTATTTCATTTCCAAGCAATTGTGAACGCTCCTGAGAGGATCATAAATTAGTTTGATATATCTTATTTTAACTGTTGGGTCTTGGCATTGTAATTTGTATAAAATCCATATAATTAGTTTTGTAATATATTTTAACTCTTTGCAGATCTCCAGTTGGCTGCAGAGCTCGGAAAAACCTTATTGGAACGTAACAAAGAATTGGAAACTAGTTTGAAGCAGCATCAGAATATTATAGAAGATCAGACACAGGAAATAGAAGTAAGGAAGAATTCATTCTATTGAAGTTCATAATAATAAAGCAATCTTACAAATATTCAAAACTTAAAAATTAATTCATCTAGGGTAATGTTGGATATTGTATGCAATAATATCTAAATGTGGAAAAAATGCACTTCATTAATCCCCATAAATATGATCAGTGGTGCAACCATGGATTATGGGAGGAAAATGATGCTGTAATTGTCATGTCTAGTAGGGGATGTTTTCTAATAAACGGATTTTCAAAAATGCTCAATTAAACTATATTTTTATTTGTTGTTTTATGGCTATTCACATTATATTCAATTGAGTTATTTATTGAAAATGTAATGTTGTTAATGGGGGGTGGGGGGTGCATGAAGCCCCAGGAATCTCTCACTTATCATCCCCCAATGCCCCTATTCCCTTGCACCACTGAATATAATTATTTGAATTGTTTTTTAAATGTTTAAAGTGGCAGAATAAAAGATTAAAATCTACATTCTTTTAAGAAAACCTCCTCAAGAACCTGCATTTTAATTTAAACCATTCTCTATTGTATAAATCTCTATTGTATAATATGTACTATTACATACCGCTCTTTCCATCTAATTATTTTCATGGAAGAAATAAAAAATTTAAAAAAGGATAGGAAATGCATGTAATTTTAAAATGATTGATACTTCATCCTGAGGGGGGAACAAATATATAATTGGCTGAATGTTGAGAAAATAAGTACTATATTAAATTGCTATTGTTTGAAAGTTAGTTGTCTGTTGTATTTTTGGCCATAAACCTTTATATCAGTCATATCAGTTATTACTGAATAAATATAATCTAATGTCAGTCATTTCTTAAGAAAATTTTACTTTCTTTATTAAAAATGTGTATTTGATCTAAAGGCCAAAACCCTTAATGTTCGTATGACTTCCATATAAATTTTTTTACAAAATTGTTGAAGTATTTTAACACATTTTCTTTGCTAAGTCAGTTTTTTTCTCTCTTCCTTTTGATGAAAGAATAAGTTGAATAGTCTTATAATAGTGCATAAACATTTTCAAATGAATGTAATTTCTAAAAGATTATAAAATGTAGTTGACAGTACTTCAATGAAAAATCCATTATTCATTACATTATACTACTAAGTTTCTTTAGACAAATAAAGTTCTCTACAAAGAAAATCTTAAGAAATAATTTCAGTAAATATTCACAAATTTTAACAGTATTATATTTATAATTATAATTGATTTAAAACTGGCAAGTTTTAGGACTTTTAAGGGTTATTTCTGTAAGCCTAATTAGCCATATATTTTCTGCCCTATTTAATATTACAAAAGGAAAGCGGCATCGTTCACATATTCAGTTGTAAAAGTGATATTTAATTGCAAATTTATATTGTTGTTGTTGTTATTATTATTATTATTATTATTATTATTATTGTTATTATTGTTATTTATTGTTATTATTGTTATTTATTGTTATTATTGTTATTTATTGTTATTATTATTTATTTTTATTGTTATTATTATTATTTATTTTTATCGTTATTATTATTTATTATTATTTATTGTTTTTTTCAGTATTTAACTAAGCAAACTGCAGCTCTGCGAGAAGTAAATGACTCTAGACTTCGAATTTATGAGCAACTGGAAGTCAGCATTCAGGATTTGGAGCGAACCAACCAAAGACTTGCTGTAGAAAATACTGCTGATAAGAAGCACATAAAAAGGTTTGTATCAGCTAAGAATAAAACAAACACCAGTTTCTAAATTGAATTGATCAAATTAAGTGGAGTAACTGTGCTAAAACTTTAATTTCATTAAATTCTAATATTCCTTTATCTCTGGTTTGAATATATTCCATTTATATTTACAGTTTGTGTTTGACAATTGATTCTCTGGAAGCAAAATGTGAGGAGTTACAGAGATCCATTGATGATTTGTCAGAGCAGCAAGAAAACCGGAAAAGAATACAAGGAAATGAGTCCTCGTTGATCATTCGTACTAGTGATAGTACTGTTCAGAATAACACAGAATCTGAAAAGGTACTTGTTCTGAATTTAGTGATTATTTTTCCTTAATGTGGTGTATTTCATTCTGTCAATAAAAGATAATCTTTTCCAATTTCATAACAAAACGTTAGACTTAAAATATTATAATTCTTACATATTAAATTAATTTCAGAACACACTAAAGTTAAATGGTGTAGATGCCAACTCCAATTCTGATGCTGATGAAGTTGTGAGATTATTAGGACAAATTCGTGAACTAAAACATCAGCGGGCCAAGGAACAACGAAAAGCAGCAGAGTTGGAAGAACAACTTGCGGCTATCGTGCAGGTGTGTCTTACAAACAGAAATATTTTGTAGTCTAAACAATGTGCCCTTTCAGAAACCTTTTTAACACTTCTTGTTTTTTTTTGTAATTGTTCTGTTTAATTGTAATTGAATTTTCACATTTAACAGGAAAACATGACCTTGGAGGAAAAGTTGAATATCATGCAACAGAAGGAAGATGACATGAAATGTTTGCAGGAGGAAATGTTGACTCTAGAAGAAGTGAGGTAAGTTATTGAAGCAAACGTGCTTCAGAATTGCTTTCACTTTTATCTAAATATAAACAGTTTTTGAAAACTTACTTCAAAATTATTTTTCTGAACGTTTTTACAGACAAGGACAACTATGTAGGCGGTGCCTGAGGGCAATTGATACAAGAGGACAGGATGAATTGTCACTTGTAATGGATCGTGAAGATGATGATATCAGTGTTGTTAACTCCGTTACAAGTGAAACTCATTGCAGTACTGTAATGATGCAAATTCAGGTATGTCTTTTCAAAAACGGATTCTAAGAACTCTATACTAGCAAGTAGCAGAAAATTTAAGTCACAATTTGTGAAAAATGTTATTGTCCCTATTATTAATTAATCTTCAAAAGTACTTGAAAAG
Source organism: Gryllus bimaculatus (assembly GCA_017312745.1). Lineage (NCBI taxonomy): Eukaryota > Metazoa > Arthropoda > Insecta > Orthoptera > Gryllidae > Gryllus > Gryllus bimaculatus. The sequence continues at coordinate 2,353,612 of BOPP01000056.1, forward strand.
TAGCAGGAGAAGAGGGTAAAGTTGATTACTTCCCACTTTCCTGGAAATTCACATATAATTACTGTTACTGAAAACAATTTCAGTATGTTGGCAACTCCTGAATATCAATGAACATAATTCATAATATTCTAGTGTTACCAACACACCGAAATTGCAGTAATAATATTATATGTAAAATTCTAAGAAAGAGGAAAGTGAAAGACTTTCCTCACACTGATAGATTTTTTCCCCCCTCTTCTTTGGAACTTTCAATCATCAATTCAATTTTATACTTACATATACGTTCTCCTTTCCAGATAATTTGGTTAATTTTCTCTCAGAACTATTTCTGGAAATTGTCCAGATTTCATCAGTAGCTTTAGTGAAATTCTATGACAATATTTAAATTAATTATGCTAGAATTGTTGTAAAATCATTCTTGTACTTAGTAAAATGTGTAAAATACTTCTCTTGAAGGAACTTTGAAGCATTTTGAAATAAAATAATTCCTCTTTTAAAGTACTTCAAATTCAAGTAAGCAGTGATAAATCTTGGATATTTACTTCACTTCCTTAAGAACTTTGACTACTATTACTACTTCTACTACTCTCTTACTATAAAGAAACAGGGTCCTGCATTTTAGAGACCGACAAGACTGTTTGACTAACTTTTATCTGGAGTTGATTACATTTTTTACATTGAATGTCTTAATTTTCAGGGAAATAATATTTCTACAGGATTTCAAAGAATACAAAATATCCCCTTGAAACACTTTCTCAATGTTTTTGTTCTCAGGCTCTGCTAGGTATGAAGTCTCTGCAAAAGATTGTGCATTACTTTTCGTCAGGAGAGACTGTTTTTTCAGTTGTATTTCATACTAGTATAACAGTAGCCATATTTGTGCAAAGATATATTCACTCTTTTTGGGCTTCTCATGAAAAACGGATACCAAAAAGTTATGCTTATCATGGCAAGTACTGGAAGGTTTTTGTGTATTTTTGCAAGTGAAGAAAGAAAAAAAAAAACATACTGTAATGACTGACTGAGTTGACATTTGTGAAAATAACACATTTTTTGCATGTTTGAAATGCTAACTATTTTCTCCAGCCAATGCATGAATGCTCTTGAAAGTAATAAAATTGATGAACTTACTTTTTCAAAATGCACTGATTCAATTCATTAAAGGAAGTTTCTTTATATAACGAATGGTATCCATTACTTCATTCAAATGTTTAACCAAGTTCTGAATCTGTCCTTTAATATTTCTTTAAAGGGAATAGTTTTGTGCATAGTTTATTACTAAGCTGTTAAGTTAATTTCATTTGACTCTTGAAGTTTGTGTGCGAGTATATTAATATTATTTAACACATGTCAATAGTTCATGTAAAATTAATTATCTATCTCCTCTATAATTTTTGGCAATGTTGGAAATCAAGAAAAGACATTTTTTTTACAATTAAAATACTTATCATGTGTGATAATATGCAGTCTATTGTATAATTATAGGTTGTTAATTATAATTTTCTGATGTAAAGATCTTTTTGTCTATCGATATACTCCCAGAATATTATAATTTGCAGCAGCATAGAGACATCTCAGCCTGAAAGAACTTACTATAGATTTAAATTTTGTTAAATACAGGTGTTTTAAATAATATAATGAATTCCTTTGTAAATTGGGATCAATAAATGGGAATTTCCATAATTGTACAGAATAAGTAAATAAATAAATCTTAAAAACATCTACTTCTCTTAATTAATCTGGAAAACTTTTGTTGCAGAACATTGAAGAACACCATGACAATCCATATCGTATATTGGTGGAGAAATATGAAGCATTACTCGAAATGCAAAGGCATCCAGTGAGCCGCCAGCATTCTGCAGCAACGAGCAACAACTGTCTTTCCTTGCAAGAAGAGCTTCAGCTCTCTGGTGATTTCGGTAGTTTTACTGGAAAAGAAGATCCAGAAAGTGAACCAGAACCTGAACCAAGTGAGACTTGCAAAACCAACAAAAATCGTAAAGACATTAAATCCAGTGCAGGCAATGGAGAAAAGGCCTTTTCGTCAACTACACCAACTGACTTTTCTGAAGCTGAGACTTCCTCTTCTGGCTTCTCCGATGAAACATCTAACAAGGGCACACAAACTGAAGGCCACCTTCTTCCTCCTGGATCATTTTTATGCTCTATTGCGGACGGTGATGACTGTCGATTTAGCATTTATGATGATGCAAGTCCAATCGAAAGTCGTTTCCGTAAGACCCCAGAGTATCGCCAATTGTTCCGGGAAATTTTTGCGGTTTTAAAGAGGGCGGCTGAAGCTAAAGACGAAGGTGAGCAGCTGCCTCTGTTGGAAGACTCCACCCCAGTAATTGAGGTTCCAAAAGTACCTCCCGCAACCCCTCTCAAGGAGGAACAGCCATCTACTTTCACTCCTGAATCCACTGCTCCAGAAAAGAAAAAGGAAAATGGCAGGAAGAGCTCTCCAGAGAGCAAAAAGCAAAAAGTGCCACCACAGAGAGCAGCACCCTCAAAACCTAAACCAGAAATTTCTGAACCTGTTGAAAAGACCAATGAGCTTCCTGCCAAAAACGATGCAGTGGAAGAAAGTACCTCTCAAGAGGAAGAAAGAGTTGAGGAAATTAAATCAAAACAGGCTCCTAAGAAAGATTATCTAGAGTATCTTTCAGTTGGTATAGGTGTTAAGAAGAAGTCAAATAGAGGAAAAAATTCTCCCATGAAAAATCTGAAAGCTTCTGTGCAGGAGAGGGTTCAGCGATTGGAACAACTCAATTCTGTAGGAATTGGAATGTCTTTCACAAACAAAACCTACAAGAAACGAAGAGATGGACGTCATATGGATTATTCTTTCGATCGGTCCTCATCACCTTCTCTTTCTGGCCCAAATGGATCCTACAGGAATGATGAGAATCAGAGGCAATCTCCATATTCTTGTTCCTCAAATTATGAAAATTCTTGGGAAGTACAATCTTACCCTAGTGCTGCATCACAGGAAGTGGCTAAATTAAAACGGCTTGAAAAATCTTATGCTGAAGTTCTGAGATACGGGCCCCAAAAGACAAATAGGCCTCACTACAGAAAGTAATTCAATCGTACAACCATGGCCACCAGCAGTGTTCTGTGTCTGCTTCACTTGACTTCTGTGTTCTCATTGTACAGTGTGAACAGTAACACAAACAAGATGTGAATGTTTCCCGTAATATTGTAAAGTATATGTCGAACGTGTTTGTAGTGTGAAAGTGTGTGGTTGCAAGATAGTGCCAAGGAGACCCTTCGGTATCAACCTTGATATTCTCATGTAAATAACATACATAAAAAAATTCTCGATCAAATTACAATGTCAGTGATATTAAAGGGTCAATCGTGGATTAAATTTAATCTTCGGTATATTATTAAATGTGTTAAATAACCTGATGTTCAGTGATTGTTTAATTCTGCACGTCCTTCTGCACTTCTGTCACTGTTAACGTGCTCCATGCAGTGCCTACCTGAAAATAAGAAGTTTTAAATGTAACCTCGATGTCTCTAAGGAACAAATGAGACAAATCACTCATATAATTGCCACAAAATGGATTGTCCTCCCTCAAAATTTACAATATATGAAATATGTTCATCTGACAGATGCATGGTAAAAGCATTGATATTATATAGTCAATGAAAAAATTGTTTCTTGTATTGGAGAAATTTGTTAATGGTATCAATATCAATACCAGTATTAATCATTTTAGAATTTGTATATAGTGAGGACCCTGAATCTGACAGTTCAAATGTAGATGAAGTTGCCAAATGGGGATATAATTTTTCAGATATTCCTTTTTTGGTGAGGAATCAAATGCTCTTAGGTCATTTCAATAAATTTGCTTTTTCAATACATTTACTATCTGAAAAGTAAAGAATTAAAATTGGTATAGACAACAGCTATGGTACTGAACTTCCGTATTTGAGTAGCATAAATGATTAATTATGATAAATTTAAAATGTTCATGTCTTGTAATAATTCAGTTTTAAAATCATATATTAGAATTTTACAAATGAAGCATTTAGGTCACCAAGTATAATCACTGTATCTTAGTAATTTACAGAATATCTTTGTATCTCATTGCTATATGTTACACGTTGACTCTTACATTCTATTCTGCTCAGATTGGAAATTTAAGACAACATGCTCTCAACTTGACTCATTGAAATCATGTATATAAATCACAATGTATTTAAAACAGTGCAAAGAAAATATTAGAAATCTTAAATTGCATTTTAGTTGTTGCACCCTTTTCATTTATATTGTTATATTGATAGCCCTAACAAAATTCCTAGATACACCATCTATTAGAATTCTTTATCTTCTGTTTGTTTTTACTCAATTTCTGGTTGAATTCAGTTTCTCATCCAAGCTGTCGAAGTTTTTGACCTTTCAAATTTTCAATTTTCATGGGAAATAGTTCATTTTCCTCCCTTCAGTTAGTAAGGGTAGTTTTTGATAATTCTTTTCTTTGACTTAACATTTCTGAACAAGCTTTGATTAACTAATTGCTTCTTTTCAGGTAACACAAAATTTTGTACCTTAATTTTAAAATTTTTTTAAATGTTAATTTTCTTCTTTAAAGCTTTATTTTTAAAAAAATGTAAAGTTGTGATTTTTTTAAAAAGATTTATCATTTTAAGAATGAAAAAACAGTATTATTTATTGCTATAATGTCATAATAAGATTCAGAGCATTATAACCTAATTTGTTGGCCCCATAGATTGCATAAGAACATTCAAAACTTTCATTCAAACACTAAGATTCAATTCTGTAGAATATTAAAATGATTTGAATATAATAAGAAATACCAATTACAGCTAAACCTTATTACATGGTAAGCAGAGTTGGCAACTTCCCCCCCCCCCTCGCCTTCATTTTAAATAACCCTAGGGAAAAAAAAAAAAAAAAAAAAAAAAAAATTAAAAAACCCCAAAATGTGCTCATTACATCCCTAATTTTATGGAACAAAATAAAATGCAAATGGAAAATAAAGTAAAATGTGTGTGTGATGGTAATAGCAATTAGTTAATGACTGATAAAGTTCACAAAGGAACTGCAATGAATAATTGTCTACATTTATTAAAAATTCAATGGCCATTTAGTTGAATATTGCATGTAATCCGAAGTGGAGCTATGTTCTCAAAGACCAGGCCACTCCATTATTTGGGACTGCAGGTGCTCTCATTTGGGGCCCTTGACTAAGCCTTGACTGAGGTGACCCCAGTGTCATGCACCAGCTACACTACTGCATATAATAGAATTTAAATTGGGCACCATGATTTCTTTTGTAAGTATAAAAATTTTTATGGAAAAATGAAATGATTATCATTAAATATTTTCTTTCCTTTTGGGCTGGAATAATTATTAATAGGAAAGGGAGTACATGACACTCTTTATCATATATACAAATGTCTTCATGATTTCGTATACTTGACAACGATATACTTGAAAAATACTTTCGTATACTTGAAATTGTAGTATATAAAATGTACATAGTTTTAAAGTTTTAGCAAAAATAATTGCCATAATTGTATTATTTAAAAAATTATAACACAATTTTTAAATCATTTTGAATTGGTATTCCCCAAAAAGGTTATTATGTATACTTTTTGTAAAATGTTTAGTGACAACTCAAAAGATCTTCAAATGGAGGTAGAACACACTACTGTTGTAATTTTCAGATATTGATTAAAGATCATGTAAGCAATAATTGAGAGGCATTATAAAAGATCTTTATAAAACAAGGACAGGAAGGACACTGAGGGCAGGCTTGTTAAATTTACTCCAACATTTTGAGGAGTCACTCAATAATGTTCTAAAATGATATTTTTAAATCTAAGATAGGAGGAAAAGCAGATGAGGTTGGAGCCAAATATAAAAGGTGAGGTACACTTAACTTTATATTCCCCACTATTACTTCTTAAAAACTGCTACTTCAAAACTTTCATTTACATTTAAGGAGAAACAAACTTTCCAAATTCTTTCAATTTTGTCATTTGGTTAGAGAATATTATACTATCTAAATGGTAAGAACACAGATAAATTTGAAGATATGGAAAGTTTTCCATTATGAGCAAAATTAGAACTGAGAAGCACCTGAATTGTTCACTGGCTGTGCTATAAAAATAACTTGTCTTCAGAAATTCAGAATACTTCTTATGTATTTCTTACGTAAGACGTATTATGAATTTTCTAAATTGCAAACACTTTAGATTCAAAGATTATGAATTTATTTAAGACAATTCATTGAAGTCAATGTCACTTCAAAATGTTACAAATGAGTTTAATGAAAGGCGAGATGAACCAGCAGATGGAGACTAAGATTCCTAAATATTCAGAGAATTAATCAAGAAATCTTGGACATTCTTTTTAACCTTGAAAGTTAAACATCCATGTGTTCCAGTTCTGAAATACATTTGTATTGTACTTCCGTTTCCAGGTTAAGAGAATATTGGTTCCTAATCATTCTCGACAATAATGTACACACTCGTTACAGTTTGGAATCCACAGGTTAGATGAATTTCTTAAATTTTAAAAATATAATATTATTTATTTTACCGTATTCAATGTTAGGTTTGTTTTTAAATTGAATTGTAAAGTTTAGGAAACTTCTATTGATAATATGAACATTGCTTGATTAAGTATTATACCAATAGTGAATGCTTATGCACACAGTTAAATGAATTGAAGGCCTGCAGGTACACAAAATATGATTTTTTGGATATGATGTCACACATGATGTTACACATTATTGAGTATATTCAGAAGGAACATTGTGGTGGGTAAAATAATTTACAGATGGAAAAGAAAGCAAAAACACCTTTCGTTTGAAGGACAAGGCACAAATTGTATATTTCATTAACTTTCAGAAGTGAGAAAGTTGCTCAAAGTATTGATTCCTCCTCCACAAATCAACTGGACATAAACAGAATGTAAACAGATAGACTGGGTTGATTTGATTTCTGGCCTGGGAACTTTGAAATTTACTCGTTCATTACAACTTACGTTTAGGGGTGGACTCAGACGATCATTTTGGGGGCCCAGATTTTTCTTAAATAATAAACATATTGGTTATATTGTATATTATTTACCTTACATATACTATACAATATTGTGTAAATTACATAATTCAAACATAAGTAATTATTTAAATAAATTTTGCCAAATAATGGGAGGTAAAAGAAGAAAACACAGCATTTTGGAGGGGTGGGAGGGCATGGTCTCCATGACCTGTGTTGGATCCGTCAGTGCTAATATTGCATACTATCGTACATTATTTTTACTGATTTGCTTGAAACACTGGCACAGATTTATTACAAAAGCTGCACTCTTGAACGAAGACTGCATGATAACATGGTCCCAACATGGTCCCAACATGGTTATCAATTACACAGTGGAACGTATTTGACCGTTTGTAATAAAGTAAAAACATACAAAAATCTCTTTTAGAAAGTGTTACGAAACATGTAAAAGAAATAGTTTGCGCATAAAATGTTGCCTGAAATCAGAAGCTACAATTAATAATTTGACCTTTGTTTTTAAACAAAAATACAAAATTAATGGTAGCTTATTCGGGATGATCAGATATTTTAATACTCTATATGCTGTATAAATTATAAAACATGTGTCTACTAGAATTTTATTATGGGGTAGCATTTTAATTTTAAATTTAGAAAATGAGCAAGTTTAAACTTTTAAAGTATATTTCAGAAATGGATTCTCCTGAGGAACTATTGTTTAGTCTATGAAATTGCAAATGTTCTTATTTTTCTCGATCAATTATTTTTCTCTCAAGACCAGATGCTTCAGAATGTTAATGTTGTAAAGTCAATTTTAATTCTGCACCAATCATGGTTGTTTTATGTAATCAAATAGGTCAATTCTACCACACTACTTCAAGTTGTATGATGTTAGAAATGAAATCAACAAGACAGTTAAATTTATGAGTACACATGTACAGAACTGTCTTAGAGCAACTTTCTTGGAACAGAGTAAAATTAACCAATATTTCCCTTTATATAAATTCAAGTATATCAGTTAATTGATCTCGTGCTAAATCTAAACTACAATGAACTTAGTAATCAAAATTTATATATGGCACTTGGTCAGCACAGGGGCCATTGAGAAAAATTTATTCAATTTGTTGAACTGAATATACAATAATGTTAACTTAATAGTTGGTATTTATTAAAATAAATGTAGTAAAAAGTTAATTGAACTATCCTGTAATGTTTTGGACAGGCTGTTTATCATTACTACAAAAATATTAAATTTACAAAATAATGAAGTTTTTTTGGTCAAAAATGTATGGGAATCTTATGTTGTTTCTTATGTAAATAATTTTTAGTAAATACGTCAATTTTGTGTGATTTATATACCTTTTTTTTATAGCTAAATGAGTATGGGTATGGGTATGGGCCCAGATGAGTTGGGCCCAGATGTTTTTCGGCATAAATCCATAAACGATACTTACATACGATACGAAAATACGAACCTTTTATGATATTGTTGGAAGTTTAGATAGAGTATGGGCGTCTCGCCAGGGGGGAGGGGTATATTTCCTAGCAGCCGCCGCCGTAGCGCGACGCCGTCATCGTGGCTGCAGTCGTTTCCTCTTCACTGTTACAGGAAGGCAGTTGAATTGACAGTTACGCGTAAAACAATGATTTACAAAGTGCGTAATGATCGCGCGGGTTAAATTAATAATGCACATTATATGCTATCTGAATATCTACAAAAATAAAACTCTCCCGAAATTTTAGTCTTAAAGGCGTATTAAGTATCAATTTTGGTATTAAAGGCGGGAGTTTGGTAGGGACACATTTACATACAACGTTGCAACACATTTAATTTAGTTAAACCCCAACAAAACATGGGTGGTTGGGATTTATTTCGTTACGTGCGAATCGTTTGTCTGAAGATACTGTAGTGAAACCGCTTACATTCGTTGCATCACACATTCTAGTTTGTGCTTGTACTTGTACTTTCAGTGTTGGTTACTTCATTTTTCGCATCCGAGTATAGTCGTTAACGCTATCGATGCAACTGAAAAAAGAAATATTCTGCAGTGAAGACAACTAGAAAAAGCAGTTGTTTCATAATTTAACATTTTTTACGTACATCGTTCATTTTCCTATGTCTGTGTCCTCCTTCACATCTGCTCAGGCCCAAATACCAGTGAGAAAACTGCCTAGATAGAAGAAACTCTTAGTTTATAGCAACAATGTTAAAACGTGTCGCACATAACTTTCGTTACATAGTCTTCATTATAGTTCAAGCGCAGCATCTCAATTTCTGTTTCACAAAATTGAACTCTCCGTAAGGCTGGGTTACTCTAATTTCTCTCTTGCGAAGTCTGTTAACCGGACTTCCTTTCATGTCCATTTCGGGAAATAATTACTGTGTTCTCAGCTGTAGAATGAGCAGATATACGGAATATTGTAAAAATGTAGAATGGGCAGATATACGGAATTTTCCCGGAGCGGCAAGACCTTATCTTCTTTCTCAAAAAAAGGTAAGAAAAAAAATTAAGTGCTATTGCTCTTAGCTAGATTTATTAAGCAAATCACTTTATAATAACCACTTGAATATGGTCTCGTATCACCAAATTGATATTTTTTCCGCCACTTACGAACTGAAGTAACGACTCGATAGGCGTGGGCACCAAAGGGGGAACGTCGTCTTCCTGGAAATTTCTGAGTTTTCGTTTTTTACTTCCTTTATTTAGTAATATTGTATATTATCGTATATATACTACAAAAATAATATACAATGTAACAACAAATGTTTATTATTTAACTTACCTATGATCCCCCCCCCCCGCGCGCTCGAGAAAAAATATCGACTGGATCCGCCCTGGTAGGCAGTACGTAGAGAGAGAATAGATATTGATATATTTTTTGAATGGAAAGGTGTCAACATTCTGCCAAAAACAGGGTGCTCATAAAATCAAGAGGTCAATAAAAGGTAGGGTATGGCTATAGCGTGACGTTCAGGCCATTTTAGGGGGATATTTTTATTATTTAAGATACTAACACTATTTGTATGAGCTTTACACAATTATAAAGGGTTTGTTATAAAATGTTTGGCGGGCGGCCCGCACTCATTTCGCTACACTACCGGCGTATGATATACACGCAGAAGGCAACCCAGGGACTCCCCCGTCAGCTCTGGAATCAAGGCCATCCAACACAACAGCGACTTTCAGATCAGTTTTTCCCGCGACTTCTTGTGATAAAATGTAATCTGCCACAATGCATCACAAAGAATAATACAGGTACTCGGCAGAGTGTACTCGACAAGCCGCAGTATTCCACTTCCTGCGGTCTTAGCCTTGAAGTTGGAAGAAATGCGTCAGGCAAGAGGAGTATTTGTGTGCGTAACTTGACGCAAACTCCCCGCGAAAACCGGCCCCAGACGACCTCCGCGGGCAGACCAACCCGCGCCTCTGTTAGATGCTACGGGCTCACGGATTACCTATCTCTCGTCCAGCCAGTTTGCCGCGAACCGCGCAGGATGCTCGACGCGTAAAAGTAGACGCTGTTAACGCGAAGGTTACGTTTCTTGTGCACGTCTTCTGAGAAGGAATAGGCTTCACAGACCCTACAAGATGAGCGGCAACTCCTTGACGCAGTGTTGTAGCAACCGTCAGTGAAGACACAGCGACATTAGCAGTTTTTTTTAAAAGAAATTCGTTTGTTACGTGCGTGCAGTTCAGATGTCGGTGAAATGATCGAGAAAAGTTTATTTTTCATCTTCTGATTCGTGAATCAGTTAATAATTATTTGGAGAACGCGGTGCGAGATTGTTTAAACATCCCAGTGTGGTGACAAATTGCTTTAATGATAGAGTTGGGTTGAGGAGAGAAAAAAAAAACTGCCGTGAAAGTTATCCGAGAAACAGTTCTGAAGTGAAATATTTCCAGTACAAAATACTATTAAATGACATCCATGTAAGGACTGGCAAAGGTTCAGAATCGTGTCCTCTCACTTTTTGGGCAATTTCTTACTGATTAATCTGAAATGAATAAACTCAATTAGTACTTTTTTCAACGCTTTCATAAATTTGATAATGCCATGTTCTTCGCCAATCGTATGAGCCTACTGTATAATAGACTGTTTTCATAGACTGTAAAATACAAGGTCAATGCAAGAAGGAAAACATCACGGAAACTTCACCTCCGAAGGACAAGGAATGTCACTATCAAATTTTAAGTGGGCTGAGCTAAAAACACTTCCGTAGACCAGATACTGAGGCATTGACGAAGTGTCTGTGGCTCGTTTAGTGGATTCTTCGTACGTGAAAACTGCTCCATTAATGTCTTTTAGCGTGTGCGTGTCGTGTCACAACTAACGTAGCTATAGACGAGTTACTTCAAAAAGGGGCCCGTTTGACATGTCACGAATGACAATGGCATTGCAAGCTACAGTGACGAAACCATTTACAAGTGAGCTAACGTGAACGAATCCATTGACGAATTCCGTGCGTGGACATAATCTACAGACATGTTGCCAGCAATAGTCAAGCAGTACAACTAGTAGCGTAGTGTAGTGTAGTGTGTGTAGTAGCGACCGAAGCGGTGCCTTCTTGTAGCAATCTTTGTGGATCGCATCGGCGTTGTCACCATGTTCCGGCGGGTGCGCGAGCTGCTGCGCACGGGGAGCGCGCCGGTGACGCGTTCGTGCGAGCTGGCGAAGCCGCGCGCGTCTGTGCAGCGCTTCTCGTTGACGGAGGACCCGACGGCCGGGGCGGCGGGGGCTGGGGCGGCGGCGGGGGCGTGGGCGGGGCGGGGGGCCGCGGGCGGGAACGGCGGCCGTGGTGCCGCTCGTGGACAGGCTGGTCCGCGCCCGACGGCGGGCTGCCCGAGCGGCGCCGGCCAGCCGCAGACGGCGGTGAGCAGCGCGCCGTGGCGCGAGGGCGCTTGGCGGCGGCGGGGCCACGACCGGCGCCGAGGTGCTGGACGCCGTGGAGGGCGTGGAGGCCGCCGACGCGGCCGCCGCCGCCGCCCTCGCCGCCGCCCTGGCTCCCGCGGCGCGCGACGTGGCGCTGGCCTGGGCCGCCTACCTCGGCAGGAGGGAGGTGGTGACGGCCCTGCTGGCCGCCGGCGCCGATCCGGCGTACGCGCCTGGGTGCGTGCCAGGCAGGAGAAGCTAGTGCTGGGCTTTCCCACTGGGCGCGCTCACCATTTTTGCTGCTCGTTTTCCTCCTAGATTCCCCCCCCCCCTCATTTGCTCTCTTTGTTTTGTTTCTCCTTGCTTCTTGGGTCTGCGCTATTTCTCCATCTTCTATACTTTTCTCGTCTTAATCATATTTTTCTTCATCTTTTCATCTTCATCTTTTTATTTTCATATTCTTTCTCTTAATTGTATTCTTTCTCGTCTTCTTCCTCACATTTTCCCACGTTCTCTTCTTCCCCCACTGATCTTATTTTTCCCCCGTATTGCATTTCTGCTTGCGCTCTTCGTGTCATTTTACATATTTATCATTTCCGTTTCTTTCCCTTTTGTTTTTTACTTTTTCCCCTCACACTCTCTTCAAGTTCCTTTCTTCTTAATTTCTTTGCTTTTGGTCTTCTCATTCTTTTTATCCATTATTTTTTCGCCTTTATTCCCGGTAATATATAACTATTACATAATTGCATTGAAATTTGAGTAGCGGTAGCTCAGTCTGTAGGGGATTGGCTTTTGAAGCGTGAGGTCGCAGGTTCGAGTCTCGTTAAATTCTTAGGAATTTTAGTATGAAAATACGATTTGTGAAGTGTTCAGACGTGTGAATCTCATTCAATGAAGCACGACATTAGAGCTTAGCGTGCATTAACTTTGCAGCTAGGTGTCAAATAGTGCGAGAGAAATGCAATTGGCTGCCTCAGCACCCTGATAGCTTCTGATCGCATTGGTTGGTGGCGTGTGGTATGTTGTGGCTATAGCATATTGTCATTGTGTTATTTTTTTATATCTCTTATACGTATACTTACGTATATGTAGTATAGAGAACGTAATGAAATGCTACGCGAAAAAACAGCGGATTTTCGTCGGAAAGAAATCATTGCCAAGCCCTGATAACGAAACTTGTTACAGAATGGCGCAGAGTTTCCCGTATCCGTTTTCTTTTTCCTTTAGTCTCGGCTAGCTATACTTGCCAGCTACCATCTATCGCCGCTAAAATATTTTTTTTAATTTTTCTTAATTTTTCGGTTTGCTAATAGTATTACGGAAATATTTTAAAAGAATATTAAAGAACGATAAACCGCGTCCTAAATGGCAATTTCCGTTGAAAAAAATAGGTTTGCTTTTAACCCTTAACTGGAGCACCAGGGTTCTGGGGACCCTTCACAATTTCTTTTGCTTAAGGATTTTGCCGCAATGAGTTCTACGCTATTGAGACTCCCATGTAAATTCACTTCAGTGTTTTGATTAAACTGTCAAATGTTTGCCTACGTTTTGATTAGTTCTCCGGTGTGCTGCTGAAATATTATACATTTGTAGGGCTCCATTAGTGCAAGTACTTTGGCTTAGGGGAATTTGGGTTATTTGGGGGAGGGAGAATTCCCCAAAATGAAGATTATATTAAAGAGTGAAATTAGCATTATCCGTTCGAAAAATGTGAAGAAAAAATTTGGAACCGTTTTTGAGAAAATGGCGTTTGAGCGTCTCTGAAAATGCGGAATTTTGAGCTTTTTTCACTAAACGAGAAACGTTAAGAAAAGTTCTTTAAATTTCTTATAAAAATGAGTAAAATACACTAATAAAGGTGGCTTAGGTCCCATTTTCATGGTTAACTCAGAATCATCGAAAATTTCAAAAGTTCGAATTATTTTCGGCGTCTTTCTACTTTTACAAAATTGAAGAGAGAGATTTTTCCTCCAAATGAAATTAGTTCTTTCAATGAGGTGATGTACATTTTTTTAAACTTTTAGTAATTTTTGTGCAATTTTGCATGCAATATGTGAAACTTAAAAAATAACAAAAACATTTTCTCAAAAACTGCTTCAAATTTTTTATTAAAAATTGTGGTAGAGATAATACAAAATGTGCACTACGAGATGACATAAACGCCACTTTATTCTTTTGTTTTTTCAAAAATTACAAAAATTTAATTTTTTCGTCATCTCTCTCACGTTGTTAAACGTGCTACATTACCGGTGATTTTTCACATTATTTGCATTTAAGAGTAAATGTGCTTTAAATGATGTAACTCTCATGTCGTTAATATATATATATATATATATATATATATATATATATATATATATATATATATAAAGATTTGTAAAAATTATGGCATTTGTGAGTGACAGTGCTTCAAATTATGTCAAATGTAGCTTTTTGAAACCTCAAAGAGCTTCAAATTTTGAAATTACATGAACGTTAAAACCAATTTTCTTAAAATTGCTCCAAATTTTTTAATGAAAATTTCCATTTAATACAAAGTTTTACTCTTTTTTGATATTCTTAACGAAATATTTCGACTCTGCTATTAGGAAACAGAAGAATTGAAAGGAAAAAAATGCATTTTGGTGGCGATAGATGGCAGCATGCAAGAGTATGACCAAGTCCGAAAAGCTAACCCAGGCCAAAGAAAGTAGACAACTAATACGAGTAAGTCTGTGCCATTCTGTTCCACCACTAATTTTTTTTCATTCCCATGGATTTCCTATTTTAATATACCACATTTCCATAGATCTTACGATCTTCCACTAGATTTATCTTTCACACTCCATCAAGTCATTTCGGATCTGCCCAGTATTTAGATGGCCGACAAGCTAATCGTCTAATTTACTAATTTTCATCCATTAATTGAAATTAAATGGGACTCCCTAGAAAAATAAGAGCATAAATTATCCGATAGCGAGCATCGGTCAAGTGGGGAATCTTGAGAAGTAAAAGTAAAATTTAAAATTAATAATGTTTGTCATCTAAAAAAAGAAGAAAAAAAAAGTTACGTGGGTCCCTCATGCCCAAAAAGAGGATATTTCTTGCTGATATAGTACATAGTACTACAGTACTACTACTACGTAGTACTACTATTACAGATTTAGCGGTTCTTGATGTATTTATAATTTAGCGGTTCTTCCAGTAATTATACTTTGTAATTCATCACTTATTAAGCATTTTATACTAGCATGTCAGCCACCAATGAAAACTTCACACCCGTTTACCTCAAAACTTTATTTTTCGGGTTGTGCCAGCCCATACCTTGAAGGGACACTGAAGCAATTTGCTGTTCTTATTTGAAGGGGAAAACTTTACAAAAATAAACAAGAGAGTGGTTTTCCTTAAATGAAATACTGTAGGTAACAAAATATCAGTTTTATTTACTGTTTGGTGGAAATATTTCTGAATGTTGGTCTTTGTTCTACATTCTTCTCCTTATTAATATCCACAAAAAAGTTCGGGCATTTTTTTGTAAGATTCTATTAATTCTAATATATGTTTCACTACTTGTTAATGTTATTTTTAATGTAGTAAAATTTTGAAATAGTTAAAAACTTAGCACTGTTAGGTGAGGTGCAAAATGGTAGAATGCTGAACCTGGATTCAACCATCTGCATCAACGCAGCCGATGCAGTTTCTCTTAGACAGGTGACGTCAGGCTCCGGTAGCGGAGAAGAAACTTTGACAATTGTTTGGGAACCTATTGCATTTAACATGGAATAGAAATTTTCGAGAACATTTATGGAGTGTTGTGGCCGTGAATGCTTGCATTATTAATACACTCGTTTTGCATAGTGGTTGGAAATATTACAAGACACGCTTACAATGACATTCTACCCAAATATTTTCCCTTTCAAATTTTATTTAAATGAAAGGGAAAGTTGAACATATTTCTGGGTTCTGGGAGATTTCGAAATTGTCACTTAAAATTTACAGTTGAGTGTAATCGAATAACTTGTCAGACCTCATTAAAAATTCCTACTTATTCGGGCGAATGTTGCGACATGCGAGTGCTGATTCTCCTGAGTGTTTCTTATGTGCACTGTTGGGAGACGCAAATTGTTAAAGCGTTCTCAGTGTAACGCAATAACCGTCTCTTTTATTTTCTTCCTTTAACTGTAAAACTTGTTTAAGCCCGAATGTGACAGTTACATAAAATTGTTCCATTTGGTAAGGTTTCAGATTAATGGATGGTTGCCAGAAATTAATTGTACAACTTAAATACACAATTTTCATGTAATTTAGCGCGTGAAACAAAAGAGTGGAAATAGAACATCGTTTGTGCCTTGATAACATTCTAATGCAAGGAAGAAAAGTAGCCAAGAAGTATTGAGTCATTGACGCGCTTGTATTTATTTATTCCCAATTGAAACAGCAGAATGCATTTAGTTGAGTAGAGTTGAGTAAGCGAATATAAAGAAGGGTTGGGTAAACAGTTCAAGGAAAGTATTGCCTGCAGGTTGAAGAGAAAACATTTTTCTTTCATTTTGTTGTCGAAGATTGTGATCCTCCCTGCTATTCTGTATCCATAACAATTGCTGATATTTAAAAATGCATTTTCTTTTCACCCAGGTTCTAATCACTATGTTTCCTTCAAACCATTCAGTTTCCGGTTAGACAGATTTATACGTCATTTAAAATTGTCGGATAAACATTTGTGTGATTATCGGATAAACATTTTATAATATTAGATTTTGAGAATTTTTTGTCCGTTGTGATACGTTTTTCTTCCTGTTGCCAGTTACTTCTTCTTTCCTCTGTTTTCCTTTTCGTATATTTTAAGCGGGTTTAAGTACAGCGTGAAGCAAGATAACGTATTCTCCAAGCACCGTCTTTGGATCCTGTTCGCATAAGCAAACGCTTCATAGGTCAGGGACAGATCCTATGGAGCTATCGGAGAGGAGCAAGGATCGCACATCCCTCCTAGAATTCCATTAAAAAAAATTGTTTCGCAATTTAGTCCAAACAATTGCCACACATTGAACGCATTATATTCCAAAGAATTATTCACATGAATACATATTTTCTTCCTTGCTATCAATTAAAGAAAATATTTCAAAATATTTAGTGAAATTGTGTGAAGTGAAATTGCCTCTAAAATATGCTACTATAGATCTGCCTTGTCATCGGTGGACGTACATCCGGTTCACAGAACAGTGGACCGCTTTTAAATTTATTTGTTGCGGTTAAATTGAGATAGTACAGAGCATGGCCGGATAAATATCTTTTCGGGCCCTATACAGGACTAAACGAAGGGGTCAGACGTAATATTCAGACAACGAACGGAAAAAATCCAAATGCAGGTTAAAATAAACTATGTTTTTGCCAATGAAAGCGTAGTGTAACGTACTAGCCAGCGTGCCTCATGGCATCTATTTGGGGACGCTTGGAAGAGGATTAGCCTAGCCACAGGAAGTAGGGTTTTTCCGTAAAGGGAAGAACGCGGAAACGGGAGACACAAGGCTTTGGGAGTTTCCGGCTTATAGAAGCTTTTCACTGTTATAACAAGCGAGGGGGTGGCGTGACGTAGGAGGTCACGTGGGCCTCGCCTATATAACAGCGTGTACAGAGCCAGTGGGTAGGTTCTGGAGACAGCGGGAGAACCTCGTGCGTGTGCACAAAACTTGGCGCCAAGACGGTGCATATGCGAGCCAGGCTCGCGAGGCTGGAGTCATTAGTTGACGAAGCCTGCGGACTTTATGTCCTTGGGTGACTGCGGTCACGGGGGAGCGATGCTGTGTGCGTGCTCCGAGGTGAAGAGTGGTTGAGTGCCACGATTCATGCCGATTCTCAATCGGATAAGATCGCTCCTGCGATCGAGGCAAACCAGCCGTTGGTGCGCCAGAACGGACTTTGTGTCCCAGCGTGACATCCGGCCACGGAAGCTAGGCTTTGTGCGCGCTTCAAAAGTAGGAGTGGCGAATGCCACAATCAAAACCATCTTCAATCGGGTTTTGGATCGCTCCCGCGATCAGGGGATAGTAGGTCTATCAGAGCTAGGATGTAAGTAGATTATTAAGTGTATATATTTGTTTTGTTTTCTTGTTAATAAATATATTTGTTATACGAAAGCTCTGTGTCTGTGGTCGCTGTGAGTATCCATGACGTCACAGTAGGCTGGAGTCAGTTTCTACTTGGCTGTCCGCGAGATGACGCGTCCTACACACTACTGCCGACGCTTCCGGCGTCATGTCGCGACCTTCGTCAGGGCGAAATGCGCGGAGAGGGTCTCCGCATTTTGCCCTGAGGAAGGTCGCAGGGTGACGACCGAACCGTTTGCATCTGTGCCTAGGACGCGGCGTCTCCCGGACTGACAACTAGAAAATAATGTTCGACATTTTACGAATTATTGTTTATTAATGTATTTTAATACTGTGAACGTTGGTAAAATTTTGTTTATTATATTATTGGGGTGGGCTACTTTTCGGGGACCCAAAGCACGTAGTCTGCTGCATTGATTCACACCTGGAACGGAAGTAAGAATGAATTTTACACCTGTCTCCTCCATCTTTTTTTCTCTTTTATTTTCTCTTCCTTTCTTTTCTCTTCACTGGCTGAGGACATCAATTGATGTCACTGCAATGCCTCTGACCGAGTCCCGACGGTGGCAGGATTTTGACACTAGCTACGTACGTAGGTCCAATTCAGCCGCTCGCTTTCTGGAGAGGATTCTAGTGGCCGGTATCTCTGATTAGCAGTTTAGCAGTTTTCCGAGATTTCTCCGATCAACGCCAAACGCGAATGCCAGAGCAGTACCCTAACAAACGGACCAGAGATGGTTCGCGATCTACCCTTTCCCTTCCTTGTCCTTTCCTCACTCCTTACATCAACATTCTTACGTGCACGACACTTGCCGGGAGACCAGTAGGGAGCTTAGCTTGTCCCGACCGGGGCGATGCCCCGCTGGTGGGAAATACCTGGCTGAGGAATACCCTGCTAACCGATGTGTAGGTCGGCTCCAAATCTCAACATTCATCCGAGGAAGATTATCGCCAACTCACAACGAAGACGCATGCACTACACTTGCGCAACAACGACCTTAACAGTTGATGTCCCCGGAATTACTAATCGCACAAATATCTTTTCCTTTCTCTTCCATCTTTTCTATTCCTTTCCGCTTACAAGTTGCGTTGCGCCGCGATCGTGTGTAACCAAAGCGCGCGCGGGGCGCTGCGCAGCGGGCGGTGCCTGGGTGCGCTGCACTACGCGGCGCTGGGCGGGCACGCGCGCCTCTGCGAGCTGCTGCTGGCGGCCGGGGCGGACGCGCAGCAGGAGCGCGCCGGCCACACGCCGCTGCAGCTGGCCGTGCTGGGGCGCAGCGCCGAGGCCGTGGCGGCGCTGGCGGCGCGCGGCGCGCGCCACGACGACTGTTACGCCGCGCTGCTGCTGGCCGTGCGCGCCGACGTGCCCGACTGCCTCGAGGAGCTGCTCAGGTGAGCCGCCCTCCACACCCGCACAAATGGTGACGCCGCCACTTCGCGACGCGCGTTGCCTTCCCACGGCGCGGCCGCCGCGCGCTTCGCAGCGGCGCGGCGCGTAGCAGAGCATTGGTTTCAATGGAGGCCTTCCCACGTGCAGCGGGTGGCGGCTGCTGCGGCAGCCGACGCCGAACTCCAGCCACGCGAAGCGGAGGAGGGGGCACGCGCCACCGCTAGCAGAACACAGCTTTAAATGGGAGCGTTCCCACTGCGCCGCGGCCGCAGCGTTCTACCTGCTCCGGTCCCTTTGTTCGTCGTCGCCGGAGGGTCGGCGAAACCTACCCCTCCAGACCCCACCCCCTTCCACGGCGGGCGGCGGTGCGGCCGTGGCTCCGGCGGTGGCTGCGTCGGAAGGGCTCTGCTGCTTGAACGAAGCGCGCCGCGGTCCCGCCGTGGGCAGGCGCCCTTAACTGACACATTCGGCAGTCGCCGCGCAGCGAGATACTACTCGCCCAATCCCGAACTGCTGTATTCGGAGAATGTTCGCTCCCTTTGATGCGTCCTAAAAACCGACGGGGTGGGTAGGGCGAGTACCGAATGCTCGGCGAACCGCAAGCAACCCGTCCACACTACTCGGGATTCGGCGAGCGGTTGCTCGGCATTCGCCGAATGTCGCATGTGTGGAGCCGCCTTTATGAGCGCGGCAGGCGAGCGCCGCGGCAGCGGATTGGCAGGGTTTTATTACCTGTGAATTTTGGAACGCAGTCGGACGCGTTTTGACCGCTGCCGCAGGAGTTTGGTGGAAGTCCGCCCGCCTTCGGGAGTCTTCTTCGCTCCCCTATGGATCGAGCTCCCTTGGCCTTTGTTTAACGGATGAGGAAAACTGTCACCAAACGCTGCCATAATTGATACTTTCGTGTGAACTGTCCCGCGGATTTCGTCGCCGCCACTATCCGGGAACGTTTCGCTCAGCACCCGCTGCGGGTTTGAGAGGGGAGTTACATCGAAATAGTTATATAGGTTAGCATTTTGTGGGGAGAGGAAAACGTTAGCTAGCACATTCCAAAAGCATCCAGTGATTCTGGCCCTAAAATGGAATACTGTCAGCACATGCAATCGTTTGCCAACATTAAAGTGTTGCTCCCACAACAATCAAATCCCATCCTTCAAAACATCTGTTCAGTTTCCGATAACCTAAAGAAATAGTTTCCTCGCCTCTATGTCTCTCCCACTCTATACCTTTCTATACTCTTACCGTAAATTTCGTAACATTAATAACAGTCGCTATAGAGGTGGGAAACGTCATTGTGGATGTGGTCGCTCAGAATTACGGGTATGATACGCTCATTTGCAGATAGTCGTGACACAGTAGTGCACCAGTCCATTGCGTAATATTAATACAAACTAACAGTCGCCTGTAAAGGCTGCCGATCTGGTTAAATAATAATAATAATAATTATATTAATAATAATAATAATAATAGTAATAATAATAATAGTAATAATAATAATAATAGTAATAATAATAAT
>BOPP01000056.1:2380108-2416226 GCA_017312745.1 Gryllus bimaculatus
AGTGTGTGTGTGTGTGTGTGTGTGTGTGTGTGTGTGTGTGTGTGTGTGTGTGTGTGTGTGTGAGAGGGACAGAGAGCAAATGGGGAGATGCGATGAAATGAGAGCGAGTGAGGGAGATGAGAAAGGGTGACAGAGAAAACGAGTGGGGGAGATGAGAGGGAAGTAATTTAAAGGGTAGTAATAAACGTGAAGAAAGATGGAGGGAGGGAGGTGGAGAGGGAGAGGGATGTGGAGAGGGAGAGGGAGGCGGAGAGGGAGAGGGATGTGGAGAGGGAGGTGGAGAGGGAGAGGGAGGTGGAGAGGGAGAGGGAGGTGGAGAGGGAGAGGGGGGAGGGAGGTGGAGAGGGAGCAACAGGGAAATGTAAATGGAGAGAGTGAGGGAGATGGAGAGAATGAGGGAAGGGGAGGCTGGAAGTAGGGAGAGTGAGATAGCCGAGAGTGAGGAGGGAGGACAAGAAGTGGGTTGCCCGTATCCTTTCTTGACTACCCTGCCCGGTGCCGCTGAGACCCACCCTCTGGTCGCGCGCCCGCCGCAGGTGTTCCTGGTGCGCCCGCTGAGCCGCTCCGAGCGCCGCCTGCCGTCGCCGCTGCTCGCCGTGCTGTACGCGCTGGCGCGCCAGCCCGCCCGCAGCGGCGGCGCTCGAAAGCTCCCGGCGGCCGCCGCCGTCTCGGCCGCGGATTGCGCGGTGGTGCTGGCCGCCGTGGAGCGCCTGGCCACCGAGGTGGCGGCGCTGCGCCGCGGCCTGGAGGACGCCAAGCTGCTCGTGCGCTCGCACAGCGACTGCTGGGACGGGGAGGATCATTTCTGACTTGCCCTGGCAACGGTGTAACGGCGGGCGATGGTGTAACGGTTAGCGTATTGGACTCGTATACCCAAATTGGCGGGTTCAAGCCTCATCGAAGCCGTGGATTTCGTACGCCTTCCTTCGGAGGGGAAGTAAAGCCGGCTGTCCCAAGTTAGTAGTTTTACTTGCATGTAAAAGAACCTCAATATTTATTAGGCTGTCCGGGTGACGTCCATGGCAAAGGTGCCGACGTTTCGGTCGCCATTCTGCGACCTGTCTCACGGCGTAATGCGTCACCCGGCCTGAGGAAGGTCGCAGAATGGCGACCGAAACGTCGGCACCTTCGCTATGGACGCGGCGTCACCCGGACAGCCTAGTAAATACTGACTCCGGCCGCGGAAGCCTACGCTCTCAAAAGATCCTCTAGCCTAAATGACACCTCTGAGCTAAATTCAAAATCTCCTGTTTCTCGCCCAAGAAATACCTCCTTCCTCTGCTAGTTAGTGAAAGGAGCGTAGCGAAATTTGCGTGGTCAGACGGAAGAGCGGGCCTGATGGCCCGAGTCTCGCCACGTAAAATAAGGCTTCCATTCAATTCAATTCAATTCAATTCAACGTAGGCTGCGCGCAAGTTGCTACCGCGGGGAAGACGTTTTTTCAGCAAGGAGTTAAAAGAAAATCGTAACTAGACTATCGCTCATGGGACAGAAAAAGAAGTTTGCTCTTAGAGAGATTTACTTGTGTTGGGTTCGTCCACTCACATAACTATTAGTTTCACTGTAGCATATTTGTTTTAACAACAATTCTCATTATGAAAATTTAATAAAAACGCTGCTTTGACTCAATGCAGCGAAGTTGCATCGTAAATCAATTCGTACAGTTATTTTCGAGTGCTCTTACTAGTAATTTTCACAAGATTCTTGAATACTTTATATTGATAGTATTAGTCGAACTGATTTGAAGTAATGTTTAAGTTTTACCGCGCTTACGCTAAAAATAGATCGTTCGGTTTTTACATTAGAATTAAGTGATTGGTTACGATGGTAAGAATAAACGCACCAGGTCCACTGTGAAAAATAAAATTTCCCGTCAACCACGCTTTAGGCTACAAAAAGTAATGTAGCCGGGATAACAGAAGCAATATGAAGACCCTGATCATTTACTATTTATGTAGTTTCCACGCATTAATACATGTGTAAATGGAAAATTTATTACGCATTTTTATGTAATATTTGTATTATATTTTCACTATTTGAAATATGTGTGTTTTTAATATCTTTGTCGTATCTTTCTCTCCTACACTCAGTATTTTCAACCAAAATATATTGTTTTTGTGAAACAAATCCAGGAAGCCACACGCCGCAGATGTTGTAGTTTCCGAGCTTCGGTTACCCTTAAAGACAACTTGTCATGGAAATAATTATCGGTTGTAAGACCCGCACATAGATATCAAAAATAATGTTTTAAATATATCAATTTTATATTCTTACTCCAAGTTGAATAATAAGTTGTTGTCTATTACTGCTCTGTTAAGGACGTCCTTTAAAGGACGTTGAATGTTCTACTGAATTTCACCATTGCTTACGTATTTTACTCAAGAAAATAGCAAATTGGAGCCCTTATGTAAACTGCGAATTAAGCTAAATTATTAGTACTGAAAATTATGAAAAATTGGCATGAAGTTCCGAAAAAATATGTTGTATTTTACACTTTGGTATCTTTGCGTGATTGGTGTACTTAATTTACTTTATGAAATATGATTATAAACGCATAGGTGCAAGAATCTTATACGTATTTCAAGATATATAATTTTAAAACATCAGTCATACTATCTCTTTTGGAAGCAGCACAAACAAGTTGTGTGCCATCCAAGGCCGTATTTACATCTCACTGATCGTTATCTTAACAGAATTGTGAGGCCGCTTAATCATATTGAAATATTGAACATTTGCAAATAAAAATGAAAATAAACTTTAATATTTACAATTAAAAAAATCAAAATACTTTTTTATAAGCCATGCAATTCCGTTGAAAAAATATTGGGATACCCCTATTCAGCTGGAGCTTTAAGCACATCCTTCATTTGCTTATGCACAAATCCACCCCAGGTTCCCATTAGCTAATTGCAGTTTTGCCGTTTCCTTTGCTCATAATTAAACACATTCAACACTCAGACATCGCTAAGAGCATCATGACCTTGGTACAAATACAAGAGAGTAATTTGATACAAAGGACGAAGTTTTGCCTGGTTCGCCTGGACCAGTACCTTCATCCGCCACATAACTAATGATGATGTTGGCTTGATTCGAATGAAAGGGTTGCGCTAGAAATCATTTTGTAGGTGAACCATTTTAACAACGGGGTATTGTGGTCCAAATAAGAAACAATGAATTCCCGTACAAAATACCTGTTGTATATAATAAGCTAAGGAAACATGAACATTTGTATCATCTACATTCTAAATTATTCCATTGTGACAAAACCTTGAAATTTGGGTCCGGCTGAGGTTGCAGTATAATTTAATTTAGATTTATTTAGTAAAAAAACAAACAAACAAAACGAACCAGTAAAAGCTGTGTGACGTATAGGGGAGATCATCTGGGCACTTGAGTTCCAGAATCCCTGAATAGATGAAAGATGAGTAAAAGTTAAAGATAAATAAATAAATAAAATTTAAAAAAGTGCGTGGTTAGCGATATTTGCAAACAAACTAGGCATTTTCATTCATTTCGTTCCGTGTCTCTGCAGACGCGCTGACCGGAAGGCCCTAACGTTCGGGTCTCGGCGGTAGCGCATTTCTGATTTAGGGAGGTCGAATTCAACCACTGCGGCGGAATATTGGCGGCCGGTTGTAGTGATGTGTAGTTGTCTGCGATTTCTCTGATCTGTTCAAAGCGAATACCGGAGCAGAACCCGAACAAATAAGTCAGGGACCGCGTGCGATTGATTATTCCTTCCTCGGTGGCGATTCTCATGTTCCTCCAACCGGAAGGACCGCCATCGTTCGATCCAGCCGATCACTTCGGGGGAGGCATCCTAGATTTTGGCTAAATAATTAACATATTTTTTATTATATTGTATATTATTTATGTACTGTATATACGTTACTATACACATTAAGTAATTATATGATTCGACATTAATAAATATTTAAATAAATTTTGCCAAATAAAGGGAAGGTAAACGAAAACTAGGCCTTGGGAGGGGGGCATGCCGCCAGTGGATTTAGGCACCGATATTAACTAATTTTACACAATACTAGCCAATGTAGTCCGGCTTTGTCAATTCATTAAGAATAGCATATGTTAGAAGGAAAAGAAATGAATTCGATCAAGTGTGAATTGGAAGTAATTTAATTTCCCCTCCATCTTTTCCCCGCTCTCTTTCTCTGTGACCTGCTCCGCTTCTCCCCGTTCGTTGAAAGGCTCGAACAGATGACGACAAATGCGTTGCGTCACAGAAGAAAGATCTTTCCTATATGTTGTGAGAAATGTGGTGAGAGGGCGATGAGGTCCACAGACCTTCCCTTTAAATAAAATCTGTTTTCCCCATCCAGATATCTCCTACCAGCGGGTACCGCATCACCCAGGACAAGCTTCCGTTCCGACTTGTACTGCGGACACGTGTAATGTGAGTTAGGAGTGTGGACAAGACAAGGAAATATCCCGCGTGGGGCGTTCGAGTACTAGTCCGGCATTGATCGGAAAAACCATGGAAAATTACCAAGCAATGCATCCGGACGCCAGAATCCGGACCGGGTGAACTCGAGTTAGCAATCTACCTTGTGTTGAAAATCCTGTCACCGTCGGAACTCCAACCCTAGGACCTCCCGGTCATGAGGCACTGCAATGACATTACCTGAGTTTCGTCAGCCGGATTTAGCCAAGAGCAGCACTGCGTTGGACAACAAAACCCAAAAACATGTCAAAAATCCATCCTTCAAACCACACATATGTGAAACACCCTTTCATTGAAGTGTCACTGTCGTCAAGGGAGATGCAATTGGATCATATGCAAACTGCCCAGATGCCTGTTGATGTGTTTACAAAGGACTGGGAGTGCTCGAACCATCTGAGGACCTAACTCCCGCAAAGACATGCCCAATCATTGGCGGTTCTAAAGTTAGGGTATCTACTCTGTGCATTTTCAGCCTGAGACACTAACTTCTTTCACAGATATCCCTGTGAAGCTATGTACGTAAGGAAACTGTGTAGATTATAGGCTCTGTGGAACATGTTAATTTTCTCATATTCCATACTAATCTTTAATACTTGTTGAAACTATCAAGAGGAACCACAAAATTAATCAGCTATAAAAATTATTTTTGTTTTTCTCCAAAAACATGTTGTTTTCAGGACTATGGCTGTGTGCAGTACAAGAATAATTAACAATGGGCTAACATCAATGCTCAGCAGTTATTATTGTGTGAATTTATTTTACAATTATCAATTGTTTGACTTTATCTTTGTATTCCTTAATTTTTTATCTTTTTGAATTACAAGTTTGATTGTTTAAAGAAAAAAATATATTTTCTTCTCCTTTGGTGGAGATTAATATTGATTGATTTTTTTCTGAAGGGAACTCTGAATTGGTATCTGGTACCCTTACCCATCTTTTGCCAACTTTTACGAAACGTTTAAAAATAGACTTGACAATACTTCTAGCTCTATCCTCTAAGCTGATAGTACTTTCCTCTATGCTTACAGTCAAGTTTGGGTAAAGGATTAAGGACTTAAATTAAAAAAAAAAAAAAATGTAAATAACAGAGAAAGCCCTTTCAAACTATTAAGTAATGAGAGGTTTTCATTTTTTTCAGTACTACTGATAATACCATATAAAAAGAAGGGAAAAAAAATATTCAGTTAAAATAAAAAGCAAATTTGTACACTTTGATATTTAACAAGGATGAACACATTGAGGGATAAATACAATAGTTCAAAAATTTCAATTCATATAACTTTAAAACAAACTTATGGGATTAAAAATTTACAACGTTCTGAAATAGTGGTGTTTTTGATGCAATTTTGTTAATAGATTATTGTAATTTATTACCATTTCATTATATCTTATTTTGTTTTACCAGAGGAGGAAATATAGCTTACCTATTACTGAAGTTGAAATTATTTGCATAACAAACAGCATTGCTTACGATTCAATTTCATTCCAAGCACTACATCGTATTTGGTATTTAGTGGATCAAAATTAATGCACTTTCTTTCTATTTTTACAAATTTTCATTAAGGTTTTTATCTTGCAATGTCATATTACAACAGAGCAAGTGTAATCTGGAACTATGTAACATTACAAATGAATAATTAATCATTACAACATGCTAATATTATCAGTCATAACAAAAATCTTTTTATTCCAATTTTCTATGAAATTGGAATTGGTAGGTTAGGCCAAAGATTAGCAGCTCACTCCTAACACAACATTTTTTAAGTATCAACAAAGAAGTACTGGAATTGACATCCTTTAGCAAACCTAACTATTAGTTAAATGCATAAAATTACATTAACTTTTAACTGAAAATAGTTTTATGGAAAATTACTTCCATCAATCTATCCTTGGATTAAAATACAAGCGAAGTCCCCTTTCCACATTAATATTAGCAATGATCTTTCAGAGAAATATGAAGAAGGGATATACAAAATTGTTTACCCAGTTTTCTCTGATCTACCACAATTGAAGTATTATGTCATACAGAGTGGGTCAGACCTTCCCATAAATTTTAAATTACCCACCTTTGGTTTGATTCACTTAATTTCTTATGTATACCAACATTAGAATGCACTGTTATATAATCGAAGAGATAGTGTTCACTTGGTATTGTTGATTCAACTCTAGCTCCTTTCCTATTAAGTTTCAATTACCTTTTCAAAGGGTAGCGACTTTTGGTCAAATTTCCATTCTGTATACACAATATATATATTGTACTTATACATCATACAAATGTATATTACGTAACATAACTTGTATTACACATGTTACATGTGTGTGCCCACCTAATGGCATAATTTCATTAGAGTAAAACTTGTTAGAATGAAATTTAAATTCTAATATAAAATAATTTTTCAATGATTGCACTTTACATTTTTAACTGCTGTAATCACCACATGCAAATAGTGAAATATAAAATGTAATCATACTCTGATTCATTCAAATTCGTTTACACAAAAACCAAACCTGAATGTTAAAAAAGATTTTTTAGCACACACTTTTTTGTTCGGGTCATAGCCATAATTTATTTTCTTAGTAAAATGTTTTGGAATTGGAGTAAATAATGTGATAACTAATGTTACTTGCACTTCTTTCAATGTACAACATGTTATTTATCCAAACATTTAAGAATTATATTGAATATTTTTCCTGAATTTCTTTAATTATATCACATTTAATCAGTATAGAGTACATACAAAATACAACATTAAATACAAAATATTAAACGAGATTTTTCTAAAAATGTTATCTAATTGTTCTCATCATACATAAGACATTCATTGCATACAAACAGAAATGAAGTTAAAAAACTTTACACGATTGAAATGTTTTTAATTAACCCTATACAAAGTTTCACATGCATAGCTTTTCCGAGCATCAATTCTTAATTTGTTTGGATAAAGCACAAAATGTTGTTCAGAGAAAAAACTGGAACAGCTTAGCTTAGGAAATTACACAAAAGTGCAAAAGGGCAGTGAAGTGTTTTACATAATACACTAATATTCATTACAAGTGAACACCCCAATTTATTGCCAGATTTTGTGCCACTATCTAATATTTTATAAAAAGAAAATGCAATAGTTCTTATGAAAAATACTAAATTATAGTACAGAATTAAACACTTAACCCAGCATTAACTTCACACAAGGTCTGTATAGGCATGGACTTTTTTTTTTTGTCGGCAATGAGTTCTTGGTACTGTTTTTTTTTAATAGTGGCAAATATTTTCTAATACAATTTGAAATTTGCACATGGTAATGAGATTTTCTTGAACTTTCCTTTTACAAACCACTTTGCAGTTCATGGCATTCCACCGAGATTCAGTGTAATATATAGCTTGCCCTAAACAAATAATTTCTTCCAATATGTAATGTTTTTGTTGCTTCAAGTTTTAATACTCAAGCATTAACTAGTATCAACCATGAAGTCTTAAGATAATAAAATTTGCTCTAATGATACAAATAAGACACATTACATTTGAATTTGTCATTTTCTAATTTATGAAGACATGATCATTTCCATCTCACTAGCATGTTCCTTCATAATACTAATACAATTTTTTAACTACTTCAAAATTTATTGAGATAATTGCTCTTAATAAGCTAATAACAGAATCCATGAATAACTAACTGATGCATTTAATAACATTTGAAAGAGGATATGTGCTTTTAAAATACATGGCCGATACCAGATTGTTTACATTTTATATACTTTATCATGTCTTACTTTATTAATACTACAATAATACAATATGAAAATAACTATGATGTCATGAATACTTGGCTTCACCAAAGTAGTGCCAGAAGCAAAAGAATTAGCATTACCATAAAATGGTAATAAAACAGGCAATAAAGAAAATTCATATTTTCAAGAAAATATATCCTAAAACATTCAAATAAAGCTACCAAAAATTTTGATCAGTTAATACAATCGCCAAGAACTACTTCATAAGAGGCAATTATTGACTGCCTTAAACATAAAGGTCATTAATAGTTCTACCTAGAGTTGACGCTAACAAAAGATTCATACAAATTATACCGCAATAAGTACGGAATCATACATTCTCACTGTGTAGTAATGATAGTAAAGTATATTCCAATTACATTTGCTGTTCTTTATAAAGTCTTATTTCATCAATACAAGAGTTCAGACACTAGACTTCAAGTTCAAGATTTGTTGAAGAGGGCTTTGTGGATGGTTCCAACATCAGGAACAACAGATGATTTTCCTCCACTAGGCAATTTGAAAGAACTACCACTGGAAAAAAAAAAAAAAAAAAAGATCAGGCATTTAATTTACAAATATCAATACACATTACATACATTAATAAACACAGAATGAAGACCATACCTATTCACTCCTCTTCCTGATGAGCTTGTTGGTGGTCTTGCATTTACGAGCATGCATTTCATGGGCTGGCCATCTAACTGGCGATTGTGATACACATCAACAGCTTTCACAGCATCCTTATGATTTTCGTAAACTACTTCTGCTGTACCAGGTCGTACAAGGCGAGATGTCATCAATGGGCCAATATCCTCGAATAATTCCTATTGATAAAGCAAATTTATTTACATTAATATAAATATGAAGGGAATGCTTTAATGACTTGACATGGTCTAATGTTATGGCCTAAAACAATATTAGTATATTACTAATTGTTTATAACTATACAAATTTTGTTGCTGTTTTTAGAATGCTTCTTGAGTGTTAAAACTTTCAAATTTTTTTTACATCAAAATATTTCATAGAAGAATGATAATTTTAGAAAATTGTTGTGGCACACATGTACTTTGTATTTTTTAATAAATCATTACTCTAGTGTTATACAATACATTTCATAATAGTGTCAAGGATGAAAATTCTTTTCTTTTATGGACTAGACCACTATTGTATTGAAAAAGCTTATGAACTCTCTTATAAAATAAAATTAAGCCACTATTGCAAAAAATTATTATCAGAATTATCGGGGAGAAGGGAGGAGATCATCCTAGCATGTTTTACGTTGTCCTTCGGGAAATGTTATAATATGTCTGTGCCAGTGGTGTGATAATTCCAGATATACATGCCTCATTTACGACTTCCACACTCAAGAAAGTTAAAATTATAAAATCAAGGAATTTGAAAAAAATTTCCCAAGAGCATTCTTAGAATTGATTGTACTGTGTTGAGCTGCTACAGACAGGGCTGAGTAAGTGAAAATGTTCTTTATTTCACTTCTCAATTTGTATATTTGCTTATAAAACTCCCTAAAAGATATACTAAATATAAAATATTTCTTTTTTTCCTGTCCTACTCCTCTTCCCCTTCTTTCAGGATCACAAGAGGGGTTTCTTTACTTTAAATGGTTCACTTTCACAAACAACTTCACTAAGCTGAACATAAATAATATGAAACAGAAAGGATATGAATCAATACTAGTTATTTTGCTTTAGTGGCTTGATGAACCTCTTGCAGTTGAGTTTCATACAGTAAATAGTTATCGTAAAAACAGGACAGAATTTCATGCATTACCAACTCAATAACCAGGAATGTTTATTTGGACATTAAGCACCTATAAATTTTATATTGTTCATATATATCTACGAAATAAATGCTAACTGAAATTATATAATTGGGTTCCAGTACAGAACACATAGCAACTTACAGAAGTTGTTAAACTGGCATTTCACACCACTCAGACAAGAAGGAAATTCATGGTGGAGGGGACAAGGGGAAGTTAGTGGGGATTTTAGGAAAATCCTTTGGGGGACAGTGAGCAACGTACCCAACGTACAAGGCACATAATTATAATAAATAAGGTGTGTATTATCAAAATAATTTAAAAAAAGAAACTATTAAAATAATTTTGATGCTTTATGATTGGCTACTTTTTTCATTACATTATTTCATGCCCGAGTACCTAGTAGAGCACCATAACTTTTCTTTTTCTTGAAGTGAAACTTGGATACAGTTTTTGTGTAGTTTGGGCTTGCTGTAAAGAATGTCAGCTAAGTTTCTGTCATTAAGTTTCTTGCATGCTTTTGATTCTTTGTGATTTAGGATCATTGAGAGTTTGTGTTATAATGATGAGAATGTAGTTCTTTATGTGTGGTGCTGAAAGGGCTATTTAGCCATGATTAAGTGGATTGAAAACCGTCGACTGATTATTTCAGTGTTTACTGAGTACAATGAGAAAGTGTCCTATCAGGTTGATCAAGTGGAATCAGTTGCATGATGTTGAATGGAAATGTATAAGAAAGACATCACTCATATACTTAAGTGTTCTGTGCAAAAGGGGAAGTGACACACAAGAAGCAAAATAAATATGAAAGATTCTTCCCTTTCTTTGGGGGCATCTCCAACTGACATTAAACATGAAAAAATCACTTTGATAAGTCATTCATTTATTTCAGAGTGCTGTTTGCAAAACTTGAAACAACACCTCTTGTACTTCCTCCCATTCCCTACTCCCTTCATCCTCCCTGCTCCCCTACTCGCTAAAGTGAAATGTGTTCTTTACTTTAACCTATATTTAGAGCCATTCATTCAAGCAAGAAGTCTTCAATATGGAAACAGCAAAAATACATTACCCGAATATCTTCATGTGTCACACTTGGTTGCAAATTTGACACAACAATACGATGTCCAGTAGGAGTAGAAGTAGTAGTTGAATTTGAAGATGAAGACAGAATACCCATAGTTCGTGGCACAACATTTGGAGAATCCAATCTTGCCTTCAATTCAGAGCTCATTCGACCAACAAGTTGTCCAGTACCACTTCCTCCACTCCTTGGCCAGGATGCCACATGACTTTCTTCATCTGAATCTAAAATTTCAATTCTGAAAATAAAACAACAATGAAATACTTCTTTAGATGCTTTAAATAAACAAAATTTCATAACAAAAGAACTTCGAAAGAAAAATGTGTACCTTCCTCTCCTAGCACTATGTGAATCATAATTCCACTCAGAATCAGAAGCTAATGTTCGTGGATGTTTCTAGAAACAGTAGAAAAAATGATTTTTTAAATTCTATTCATTAAAATTCATTATTGTTTAAATGAATTTTACATGAAATTACCTGAGAAGCTACATTCCGTGCAACCACTTTTATATTTGTAGGCTGAACTGCAGAACGATGAAGTGATGCATGGTCTTGAACAAGAGCGCTACGCATATTTAGGTCATCTAATGAAGATGTTGGAGACAATGAATCCTGTGCAACTGGATTAACCCAGGTGTACAGATTACGCTGCATTGGAGGGCCAAATAATGGAGGAGGAGGTAAAGCAGTGAGATCATTTGTAACTGTGCGACGAATAACGGGAGTTGCTGAAAAAATCACATTAGAAATTAGTCCAAAGCCTCAAAAATTGTATTGTTAAATTATTTATGATTAACTTACAAGATTTCCTTCCAGTAGTAAGGGTTATTTGACCATTGCGACCAGTTCTTCTCGTTATACTCACATTGGATCGCGGCATCCTAATACCTGCCATAGCCTAGTTACATAGAAAGAGAAGTAACAAAAATGGATACATTAATTCACACATGTGGAAAGTAAACGACATGAATACTTTACCTCCATTCTCCTTTCACGGATCTTCTCCAATTTCACACGAGCATCAGTCTGTTTAGCCATCTGAACCAATTTTTCCCTAGCATCTGTCATTTTCTGTCTATTTTTTTGAATAATACGTAAACGAGCATCACTAACACCTGATTTTAAACCATTTCCTCGTCCTTGAACTCCACTTGACCTTTTGTTGGCAGTATTATTCTGATTCTGTCCCCTTCCCCTCGATTCTAATCGCCTTTGCTGGCCTCTTCTAGCTCTGAAAAAGCAGATAACCTCAAATTTCAGAAAATGATCAACCAATTTCTCTTGCAAGAACACTTGCAGAAAACAAAAAAAAAAAATCAATTTCTAACGATACTTGCGAAGGATCTGAACTTTATATATGAAAAGGCCAATAAAGCAGCACACCTACCCTCCACCTCTTCCTCTGTTGAATGATCTTGGATATCTTTTCTGGATAATGTCATCTAAACTTAAATCAACACTAGCCATGCTGTAGATAATGATGCGAGTACAGCAGGGCCGTACGTTATGTCCAACAGGTTGTTCACTTGATTTCCAACTCCTATTTGGTTAAACACTTAACGTAATGATTTTACTACCGACGCTCAGTCTTCACAAGACACACCAACTGGTTAAGTTGTTACAAGCCTAGATGATCGGGAGACGAAATCGGTTTATACTTCAAGGAAAACTGCAACAAATTTCTAATGCACTTCACTATCTCACCAATGGGTTATAAAAGAAAATATAACACTAAATTCGCTTACAAAACGAGAGAAGATCGCAAGAAGAATGTATTATCATTCTTAAATTACCTAGTTTCCAATCACCCCAAATGCGAAATCTTTCACTCAATTGTTCACCTATATATACAACTTTTAAGAAATAAATTCCGAAAATCTTCTTGCAATATCTACGTAAAGAAGTGAGTTACTTCTAACAATCGGCGTTTGCGAGTTTGAAAAATACATGAATGCAAGTAAATACAACTTTATGTTTAATTATCTTGTTCGCAAAAACCTTCACAAATATATTTAATGTTTGTGACTATGTGGGAACGTTTGTAACCTTGTTTTAGTTTTCATTTGTGGTAGCTTGCGCGAGACCATTATCCGGCGTGTGCCCTCTGCTGGCGTTTCGTGTAGTTATTCGCGATGGCTGCCCGTTCCTACATTGGGACATGGGAGGTAAAGAAAATTTTTTGTACCACTTGTTTCACCTTACAATCTTTTAAATGTGACTAGTATTGAGATAGCCCGCAGAAAAGATGTATGGTGTCCCGTTAATTCCTCCTTTCACGCCTGATAATTTTGCCACCTACCCCCACAACAACAGAGAATGGGCGTATCTGATTAACGTCATCGATGGCAATTAATTAATGATAAATGTAAATACAAATGTGGATAAATATACACATGCTCTTTTTCCTCGCAGGTCATATATTGTGATCCACAAGGAAGTCGCCCGGAAGAAACGGGTATAGAAGGGTAAGTTATTTTATTGAACTAGAAAAACCCACTTTCTTGCCATTTGTTACTGATATGTCTTTCTCAATTTTAAGAACTCAGTTTTGCTTGGATGAGGGCGGTGATGTGACCTGGACCATAGCTGAAGGAGCAGACTCTGTTCCTTTATTCAGTTGTGAAACGTATGAAGTGTACAGTACATCTGGAGCTGGTGTGATTCGTTTTGGTGCATATGCTGGCCATGTAATAGAGTTTAGAGTAAGTAGTGACATGGGACGAAATTGTGAAGATCTTATATATATAGTTATAAAATAATGTTTACACTTGCCATTAGTATTAAAATATTTACAAGTTAGGGAAAAGCAATTTCTGTGAATTCGTACAGTTAAGTAATTTTAGATGAAAACATGTAAATAATTTAAAATATTTTTAAATTTTACTTTAATTTTTCTCAGTGTTTCATTGAATAAAAATTATTTCAATTTCAAAAGTCTAAGAAACTAATTTCCAGGTGGAACGACCAGAAGCACAGGATGTTATGATATTGTCTTGCGATGGTTGGTGTGTCCTACATTGTAAAAGAATAGCAGAAACAGAACCTGATCCTCCAATAGATTCAACATTCTCATTGCTGCCGGCTCTGGAAGATGGATATTTTTCTGATTTATCTATTACTGCATGTAATAGTAAACAGGTATGAATTTCTGATTGTTGAATACGTTTTTGATTTGTAATAGTTCATTAAATAAATTTGAATCTTTTATTCAGTTAGTCTTGGCCATTTGTTCAACCATTACTTTCAATTAATTTATTACTGTCCCTTGAGATACAAAATAAATTTGAATTGTAATGTAAGGTTTGTTTTGGTATAATTTCTTACGAGTTTGATTAGTGTATTTTTATGTTGACATTTTAATTAATAAGAATCTTTCCTTTCTGTAGTTTGCAGTACATACATGTATTCTACGATTGAGTGCACCAGAACTTGACTGGTCCAGTCAACCTCCTCCACTTTCTGGACTTCCAGAGGATGTTCTTGGGACAATTCTTCATTTTTTATACTCTGAGTGCTTGCCAGTTAACTTAGCAGAACAAACAGCTCGACAATGTATTTCTGCTGCTTCAAGTTTGCCAGGGCTCGAGAGGCTTGTACAGATGTGTGAACTGTACTTGAAGAATATGGCTTTAAAACAACGTATGTATTTTACATATTTTATGTAGGGAAAAGTGTTGTAAATCTAATATCCTGAAATAAAATAGAAATTTGTCTAACAGACATTTATATTTATCAATATTTAATTTTGTAAATGAAGTGATGTAAATTTAATGAATGTTTAATGAAGTAAAAACCTGTTAGATGCATCATATTTCACAGAGGTTAAACAAACCAAAAAAGGAAAAAATATATTTCATTCAATGGTATAATGAAAATTTTGTTTTAACATTTAAATAATTTATAATAATGCAACAGAAATGAGTTTTATAAAATTTCATAATATCAAATTTCAAATAATTATTTCATTTTGATTAAAATGTTTGTTTGGTGTTGGCATTAATAATTTTTGAGGTCATTGTTCCATTCGTTGACAGTTCTGTGAAAGCTGGAAGTTTTTGAATGGGGTTTTATGGAAAAAGAACTTATTTTCATTTTATGGTGATCAATTGGATGTTTTGGTTGAAGATGACTGGTAATGAGAGTTTGTGGCTTTTGTAATAGTTGTTGAGCAGATATTCCAATTAGGCTTCTTGGTTCTGGCTGTGATGCGAAGTTTGTAAATTCAAGGATGCAAGTCTTTCTACATAACTGAGGTATTGCAAATTTACTGGAATTTAAGTTGCTAGTCTTGGTTGTTTTTATGTTGACAATAGGTGCTCTTTGGAGGATGATTAAGTTGGAACTAAATTAAGGGTGTAAACGTGTATTTGGATTGGTACTAGGTGGAGGAAGTTGTGGTGAATAAAGACGAGACATTCTCGATACTCTTATTAATCAATGAAATCAATATGTTAGCTTTTTTGTTATAATTGTGATATGGTCACTACAGTCAATATTGGTTGATATATGCATACTCAGGTTGAAGTGAAGTGTAGTTGTTAGAATTATGATATTGGGAAATGAGTAGTTCATTTTAGGGTTATTTTTGCAGGATGAGCATTTCTGAGGGCTAATATATGACAGGCCATTCAGTAATTTTATCTAATAATTTTATAGGATATTAGGGGGAAATTAGGGAGCTTCCTCAATACTTTGAATTCTCAAGCCAGAGGTTTTCTGCATTTGCAATACATGCATGGGTTAGTGGTGTACAAGGTAAATGGGAGACACACTTCTATTGAGATTTTTAATACTCTGTAGTGTATCATTATAGAAGAGGATTCACCAGTGTTTATTCTTACCTTGCAGATCTCGTTATGTAGGGAAGTCTTCAATGTAAGTTAGTAATAAGTTTTCCTTAATTCCAATCATCATCATCATCATCATCATCATCATCATCATCATCATTATCCTTTCGAGGGATAGACCTGAATATCTATTCCTTTGATTCAGTAGTCTCTTAGTTCCTCCTGAAGTGTTTGTTCTTTTTATCTTTTCTTTCATTGTCATCTTCTTCTTGCTCCTCTTGGTCTGTATTTCAGGGCCTGATTTGGTAAGTCAGTTGTTTCAGTATTTTTTATGTTTCATTGATGAATGATGTCTTTAATTTTAAGCTTCTTTATTTTATTGTCTTTGTGTAACTCTTAAAATTGGACTGAGAAACCTCATTTGGGCTGCTCCAGTTCTTTGTTTGAATATCACCAAAAATAGTGTTGGTTTGACCATAATATAATGAAGTTTAGCATTTTTTTCTCTCTTCATATATTGAAATGTTTTCCCCCCCATAATTCATGTAATTTTCTTTTGATGTTACAACCAATGGCAAATTCTTCACAACGATACATCTAAATAAACATAGAATGAGTATCACAGAAATATACATTTAAAATATTAATTGTAAAGTTGCAATATCAGATTGATGAAAATAATTACAATTCCACTTTGTTTTGCTCTCTGTAAATTTGTTATTTTCATCTCTTAATACAGGAATGCTTATTTGCCTTTCATCTTTTTATGTATTTGATAAACCGATTTATCCTCTGCTTATCATTGGATAATAAACATTGTAAAAAATGTTCCTGCGCATCCAGTTTCTCGTGGAGCAGCATCTGAGAGAGTTTACTGAATTTTTCCGTGTTTTGTGCTTCTGCTGCATTTTCCATAAGCTTTTCTAACTTATGATTTCTTTATCATTTATTATGGTACTCAAAGCTCTGGACTGTTTTGAAGAACTTTGTGGTACAAAAACTCTTTTCCCTCTACTACAAATTTTTTTATAGTTTCCCAGATTTGTTTTATGCTGCTCTCCTTTCTGCACCACTCCATATAAATTGTTGTCAGAAATTCCTGCAAACCCTTAATGCCAACATATCCATTGATTTTGTTGAAATTCGCTAGCTTTGTTTCAAAATATTCCTATTGTATCTAGTTTTAGTTCTTTTTCTTCTGCACTTCAAGGATTAGGCAGCTGTCTGTTCCATCAATAAGCAGAGATTTAATTATTTACCCAAGACATTCCAATTTCTTTAGTAACTGTTGGGTTCTCTGTAGGGTAAATACATTAAATTCTATTTCTAGTTTGATTTTGAATGTTGTGAAATGCTTTTTATGAAATTTTTATGTTATTTAGTTGAGAATTTTCACGTAACTAGTGTGTTTCATAGGCTATTTAAATCAAGAAGAAAGATTTTGTGGTAGATTTAGGAAGGAAAAATGAGCTATCGCGTCATTTGAGCTTATATATACATGTTATTGCTATTGATATCGTTACAGAGAAATTCAATAATCCAAACCTTCTGCATGTGTGAGTTTCTGTGCAATTTAGAAAGCAATCTTAATTGAGGAATGCGGACCATCTGTATAATGAATAAAAGTGAAACAAATTACCTTTTTTTTAATTTTGATGTTCCATTCTAATGTTTTTTGTCATTGTTTTTTTTTAATTTTCTGATCTTTTTTAGACAAACATTTTTCTTAACAAATACAGAAGCTGATAATCACTCTGTTTCATATAAATACAGCTAATCCAACAATACTGAAAGCATGGTTAAATGAAATTCTTTAGGGTTGTGACAGTCGTAGAAGACAGCTGTGGTCAGAACATGTGAAATATTGAAATACAGTGTTTTTTAATAGATATTATATTTTAACATTTCACATTAACATGTGCCTTCTTATGGATCCATGTTATGGCTTGCACTCAGTGAGCCTGCCGCGCTATCGGGAGTGTCAGTCGGCCTATCTGTCTGTGTCGTTCTGCCAGCCTGCTGCCTTTGGCGGATTGGTGTGATGGCATGACTGTCGGTCGGTCTATCTGTCTGTGTCTGTCTTCCAAACTATTGATCGGTAGGTCGGTCTGTCTGTCAATGGGTCAGTCCTTAACTGTTCAGACGATTTTCTTTGAAATTGATATTCTCCGTTCAGTATGGCTGAAATTGACGCACTGCAAATGTGAAACGGATATTTTGATTTTTGAGTTAATTTAAGCAAAGTCTAAATAAGTTCATAATTTTCCCCAAAAATGGCACAAAATTTTAGGAGTAAATTTCTTGCTCAGATAGAGCAAATGGCACCGGTCTTATTTTCATTGAACTCTGAATTTTCAAAAATTGCATATGTTCAAAAAGGTTTTTATTTTTGTTAGGACTCTTGTCATGCTTTATTATTTAAATTTTTGGCATTGAAGCTCCTCATTGGATGACAATATCACATGTCCCTTGCAGCTCGTGACACTATATTTAAAACTGAGTTAAAGGCCATTTACAATTTTTTCAGAATTATGAGCAGTTTTTTCTAAATTCTCAGAGAAATGGTTCCAAATTTTTTCCTTCAAGTTTTTTTATTGGGTAGAGTAATGAATGCTTAAAACAATTGAGTGAGTACAATTTTTGGTAAACTGAATTTTTGAAAATTGCAAAACTTCAATGTTGAAGATATTTTCCTTAATGATACCTCTTCTAAAAAATTAAATCATAAGTAACATCATACACAATTTTTTGAAAATACAAGTGTTTTTTACTTGAAGTAAAAAAAAAGGCTTCTAATTTTTAAAACATTCTTTCATGGGATAGAGCAAAATTCTAATTATTGTTGAACTCTTTCAATTTTCGAAAATTGCAAAAAAGTATAATCAATGCATGAAACGTGTGCTACTATAGCAGCTCTAGTAAATTTAACTCTTTCATATTGGCTTTACAAAACTTAATATTAGGAATTGTGTAGAGACCATAAAAAATATAGGTACCCAAGATGGAACAAAAACAAAGAAATAGAAAGCGATGTAGATGTTAATTTAGGAGTTTTTCATCTTTCTTATCTATTGTTTTGGATTTTATTATTTTGTACATATGATATTTTGATATAATTGAAACTTTCATATTTATAAACTATGGGAGAGATCTTGATATAGGTAATTTTTAGAGTGAACTGAAGGGTGAACATGCTGTGGATATATTTTAATTTCCTCTGAAAGTGACTAATTTCATTAAGTTGTTGTTTGAATTCATAAGCTTACTAATTCAAGTGATAATTCAACACTTGTTTTTTTCTGTAACCTTCTTCCTTGTATTTGCATTTGTGTTTATTACACTTGTAGAATTTTTGTGGGCACAAAATTTAGTTTCTTTATTTTTTCAGAAATTATTGGATTGGTCTCTGATATGCATGCATGTGCCAGCCAAATAATTGATCACTTCACTTCTAAAACATCTCCTGGGGATCATGGTGCAGAAAATTTGAATTCAAATCCAGCAAAGCTCTGTTTTGTCGTGAAACAGTCTGTTCGGGAAGCTGCAGTAGGTGAGTACTCCTTTCTCTTTGTTCTGGATTTAAGATGGAAGTAAAGATTCCCTCCAGATATAATAGTCTGAGGGATAATTACAGTTTTGTGTGATTTATAAGACACCATCAACACATAAACCTTTAATTATGCAAGAGCTAGTTGGGGAATTACCTCCCAATGGTGCATCAAACATTAAAATGAAAATCTAGGATTATGTAGATTAGGATAAACGGAAAAGATGCACACAGATCAGGTGCACCCTTGGCACTTAATTTTTTTTTCCCCCCCTTAAAAAGTCCCCGAGTCAGGTTTCTTAAGCTGTAATCTACATAATGATACCCGTTCAAACTATCAAACCCTAAGAATCAACCACAAGGGGTCGAGGTTAACCTTTTTAGGGGTGGCTGATCAACACTGATCGTTCCTCTTGTAATTGAAAGAAAAGGGTGGGCTGTTTTGCTAAATTTATTTTTGTGCTTCTGTGCAGCAGCAAATATCGCAAGTGACACTTTTAATTAAAAAACCAAGTGAGGAAGAGGGTGAAAAATGATTTGAAATTGTCATAAAGTGAAAATTTTCCTTGAATCCGACCAAATAATACAACGAATTGAAATAAAAACAATAAATTATACTTTATAATTTGGTGATAATAAAATTAATTCAAAATAGCATATTAGAAGAGCATTATAAACATACTTAAAAACTGCCCACAAAAATTTAATGTTTAGTTAATACTAGCTTGCTTGACTCGGAATATTTGAAATATTACCTTATAATTAAATCACATTATTTTCTTTTAAATCCTTAGTTATGCCAATAATAAAAAGATTATATTTATATATATATTAAATTATATAATAAAAAGATTATATAGCGGCGGCGATGGTGTAATGGTTAGCGTACCGGGCTGTTGTACCCAGTTCGCGGGTTCAAACCCGATCGAAGCCGTGGATTTTTAAGGGCGAAAAAATCCTTCGTACGCCTTCCTTCGGAGGGGAAGTAAAGCCGGCTGTCCCATGTTCGTAGATTTACTTGCATGTAAAAGATCCTCAAGCCTAAATGACGCCTCTGAGCTAAATTCAAATTGCCTGTTTCTCGCCCAAGAAATACCTCCTTTCTCTGCTAGTTGGTGAAAGGAGCGTAGCGAAATTTGTGTGGTCAGACGGAAGAGCGGGCCTGATGGCCCGAGTCTCGCCACGTAAAATAAGGCAAATTCAATTCAATTCAATTCAATATATTTAGTATGATTTTTTGACAGTTTCCATAAGATAAATTCAAGAAACATTTTTATACTCTAAGTTATCCATGAATTATCCACAAGTTCCAAATCTACTTAGGATTCCAAAGAGAGAGAAAATAGCAGGGAAGTTTAATGAAGTGCAAAGAAAATTTCCTTCTCTAAATGGAATTATAATCCTAAAATATTTTCTCTTTTGCAATGTCAATGTTGGAATCATGGACAGTACACATGCTAAGCAAGTAACATACAGGCGTTTCACCAATTACAGCTCGCGATGAACCAAACACTATTAGCTCACACTAAGTTATACCCATGTGCAGTGACGGTTACATTCACAGTATACTGCTTGCCATGGGAAGATACAGAAGCATCAGTTCAATACTTGGCGTATGTATAGGTGCCTGTCGAACAGGATTGTATTGCCGTGCTGGTAACTCCAACACTTCCCCTGGAG
The DNA here is from genome assembly GCA_017312745.1 of Gryllus bimaculatus. Lineage (NCBI taxonomy): Eukaryota > Metazoa > Arthropoda > Insecta > Orthoptera > Gryllidae > Gryllus > Gryllus bimaculatus. Next base: position 2,401,212 of record BOPP01000056.1, read on the forward strand.
ACACTCCCCCAGGATTTACTCAATCTTCACTAATCCTCTTCACCTCTGCACCTCTCGTGCTTTGGTTTGGTTAATGCCTTGGTGAAAATGTCATGCCCACTGATGCCAGATGCTCCAACTTGAGTTGTCCTGACTCCGCAACTTCCTGAACAAACTGATGATGAGCATCTATATGTTTTGTCCGAGAGTGAAAGTCCGGGTTTATCGACTGTCTCTGGACGCTGAAGTTGTCGTTGTACAGGATCAGTGCTTCGAGCTCGACCTCTCACAACTCGCCCAGGAAACTTCGCAGGTTTATGACATCCTTGGCAGCCTCGCTCAGAGCCATGTACTCAGCTTCTGTGGTACAAAATTGCAACTGTGCTTTGCTTTCTTGAGTCCCGTGTTACGGGTCCACCGCAAATGGTGAACACACATCCGGTGAATGGCCGTCAGTCATTTATCGACCCAACATAGTCTGCATCTACACATCCCACGATGGGAGAGTGCCCTACCTCATATCAGATTCCCTAGTCCACTGTGTGTTGTAGGTATCGCGTTACTCGTTTTGCTGCTTTGCCAGTGGGACTTTCCAAATGAGTCATTGTACTGGGCAAGCACAGTTTAGTCTGGGCGTGTCGCCACGGACAGATACAGAAGACATCCTACGAGCTCACGATCGGGTGATCTGTCGCCGTAAGAGTCATCCCAAATATCAGCCTTGGCGAGGTTTGAGCCAGGCGTAATGGGCGTGGATACAGGATGGCTGTCACAGATTGTGAATCAGATGCTCTCTATATACGTCTTCCGATTCATGCAGATAATTCCTCATTCACCTTGAATTACATCCCCAAGATACGCTCCAGATTTCCTAGATCCTTCACCTCGAAAAGTCTTCCCTATCTCTTCCGAAAGCATCTATCTTCCCAGACTCGACTCAAACCAGCATGTCGACAACTTAAATTAGGATGCACATTTTGTCGTTACTAGTGTCCCTAAGGTACACACACGTATCTCCTGTTGTAGGAACAGCTCCCATGTGTCGTAGTTCCTTGTCGAGTCGCTATTGCCCAGCCTGTCCGGTCTGATTCAACCGTATAGGGTCTTCATTTGACAAACCTTTCCTCCTATCGACAACTCCCTTAGCAGAGATTTGGCTTCATGAATCAGATGACTTTGATTATCATTGGAGATTATATACTCAAGAGCATGGTTCATTTCATTAACCTCCACAAGCACGTCCTAATCTAGCCTCATTGAGGTACATTGAGACCACATCATGCTGTCAGATTTGCTTGCTATTTTGTGCCGCTAGGGCGATTGTCAGGCGAATGGAGTCCAGCAGGGCGACCGAGTTGCAGATATCGTGGTAATCTTTTCCTTATCGTTGAGAGTACCCTTTCGCCACTTTGAACACTCCGTTCCACACTTGTTTCTCAGAACGAGTCATCTGTCTTTCACATCTCTATCTTTTCGTCTAGGCACCATCTCCCAGGTTTCTTCTCAAGCATGGATTTTACCTCTCTCGCCATAGCCTCTAACCATTCCTGTGAGTCGTCACTTGAAAGGGCTTGCTTGATGGGAACTTCGGTCAACTTTGCAACCTCAACCCGTCCCTTCACATGTTTGCTTCCACGGCTATCTTCTCTGCTGTCCAAACGAGGTCTTCCTGCTGTTTTGGAATATTGTGAGGTCTTTGGCTCCTCTGGCGCGAACCCACGAACGTTTTCGTCGTCTGAATCTGCCTCTGTTACCTTGTCATCTCTGCTGTTCCAACTTGGGCATGCGGTGCGGGGGGATCCTGACTGAGGTTGACTTCAATGAAGGCATTTCCATCGGCTTCCACCCCATCGTTTTCAGCAGCTTTGGGAGCTTTTCAGCATGGTGCTGCTGCTGTCGGTGTGTTCGGATTAGGTGTTAGCTTCCATCGGCGGCTGTGCCAAGAACTCGACGTCTCTAGATACTTATACCTTTCCCTTTCTCAGTATCCAGATTCTGAAGCCCTTTGTCTCTGCCCTGGAGCCCACAAAGAAGCCCTTTCTGGAGCGCTGCCCGAGCTTACTTCTTCCGGGTGACCTTTCCATGACGAAAACTTTATTTTGATAAATAAATAGAGATATTGTCAGGTATCAATATTTTAATTCAACTAATGATCATTTCGATCGCGTAGCGATCATCCTCAGAGCTAAAAACAATACAAATATACAATGTGAAATATTAACAGGTTGGTTATTGTATACAAGATGCGTAAGCAAACTGGATCGTACATACCTTGCAGCTTCTGGGCCGAAAACAAAGTTCTGCGAATTTTTGAGCGTGTGTCTTGTTTAAGAGCACATCCGGTCGGCAGCGGGAGGGGGCGGGAAGAGGGGTGGGGTGCGGGTGAAGGGTCGTAAAACGTGGGGGTGCTGGTGGATGCTTGAGAGACGGTCGGGCGAGCGAAGGTTAGTGGGGTGGGGAGGGCTGAGGGTGGGTTACACTTTGTGCTAATTTTAGCAGAGGTGAAGAGAGTCCAGGGATTTGTTGGTTAAGACATGTCATGTTCTGTTTTTTGAGGGCGTTGTGTATGTGTAAGGCTTCTAATTTTATTCTGTTCCAGTACCTGTTCTCAATTTCTAGAATTTGGAAATTTATGTGTTTATCAAATGTGTGTTTGTTTAAATTTAGGTGATCCGCAAAGTGTGAGACTGTGGTAGTGTTATTTTTCCATGCTTGTTCGTGTTCTTTGATTCTCTGTGTGAATTTACGGCCTGTTTGTTCTATGTATATGGCATTGCAATTGTTGCACGTGAGAGCATAGACTCCGCATAAGGATGTAGGTGGGATTGTGTCTTTATACAAAACACTATGCAACACTAATGTATGAGTGTTGTTGAAAGAAGTTTTTAGACCGAATTTATTGAGTGTGGAGGCTATTTTCAGAGAAAGGGGTCCTATATAAGGGATTGTGAGGTACTTGACTGTAGTGTTTCTGTCAATTGGTGTGAGAGTAGTGTGTTTGCGGATATTGAGTGTATTTGTTTTTTTTTTTTTACTATTAATTTGTCAATCATGTTGCAGTCGTATCCATTCATGAATGGAGAGATCACAGAGAATCAAAATTTATCAAAATAAAAAAGGTATCTACTTCACCAACAATCCAATTAATGAAAACTTTATTGCCAAAATGCTTGAAGTCGGATACAGCTCGTGCACTTCCGAACCAGATTTCAGCTTTCCGTTCAGTTTTCGCGAAGGACGTCGGTTGCGGATGAAGTTCCACGTGTCGTTGTTGGGAATCATTTGCAACACATGAGCGAGAGTATGGGATAATACAAAGATGAAGCTTGGCTTGTATCGTCCGTCAGGACACCCGGTTGTTGTAGCTGAAATCCAACTCCCTTCATGACGTCAGCTCTCGGACGCTCGCTGGGGCCTTTCTTCGTCTGTTAACGCTTGTAGATAAGACGTTCATTCAAAGATAGACCACTCGCACATTATTAAAGTGATTTCTTTTCAATGTAAAGGTGTCGAGGGACATTGGCCGAAAATTCCTGGATGTTATGCAACTATGCCACGAACCGTCACTGCATGCCGTGTCCATCAGCGTCCTATTCTTCATTTCGGCTAGGCCATTTTGTTCCGGATTGTACGGTGCCGTTAACCTCCGTGAGATGTCGTGCCTCTTGAGTATTTCATCGAACTCTTGGCTTTTGTCCTCTAACCCTTTATCCGACTGGAGGCACTTATCTTCTTCCCGTGTCCATGGCGGCTCTAACGCTGTCAAATTCTTTGATGGCTTCGCTTTTGTTCTTCAGGAACCTGACCTTACACCAGCGTGATGGTTGTCAATAAGCGTGTAGTACTTGTTCTTCCCATATGATGTCACCATGCGTTGGTCCACATATGTCGAAATGATTCAAATCACTCGCGGCCGATGAACGTTCTGAAGGGTTAGGGAACGGGGTTCGGCACATCTTTCCCTGCAGACAAATTCTGCATTCGAGATCTCGTTTTTGACAACGATTTCTTGCAGATTCTTCACAGCGCCGTGTAAATCCGGAATGTCCAAATGTCCGACACGGATGTGCCTGTTCTCAAGGGAATTGCTTTCCGGAGCATTCTGCATGTCTCGGCAATCTTCCAGCACTCACCATTCTCTTGGGCACAGAAGAAATAAAGGCCATTCTCGCGCCTCGCGGTGAGCCGCACCATCCCGTTGCCGTCTAGAATTTCGGCTTTCGCCTTCTGGAAAAGGGCAGTCCATCTTGCCCGTTATCTTGGTCACCGATATAAAGTTCGGGCGCTGGTTACGCACATACAATGTGCCTGGAAGTTAATCTCCTTTACGTTCCCATTCACTTCTGGCTTGGTTGAAACAGAATCTTTTCCTTTCGTTTCAGTGCACGTCGTCCAGAGCCTTGGGACAGTGAATGTCTTTGAAAACGTGCGAGGTGCATCCGTTGTCGATGCACCGTGCATTCCTGTCTCCGCTAACTCCGGTACGAAATACGGTCTTCTTCGGTGTGTCTCTCGACGAATATAATGTTGCTCGGCGCTACTAGCGGTTTGCTGAATTTTCTCCTTATATTCTGTCAACGGACAATTTCTTGCTCTATGGCCGATTTCCGAGCTCTCGTAGCACTCGACTATTCGATTTGCTTCTCCCAGGTCTTCCCAGCGACCGTTGCGTTTTGATTTGCGCTTCTCATGGCATCAGTTGAATGCTTGGCTTACTGATAAGTGCCTGGGTCAAACCATTTTAAGTGGCCTAACACTGGTTGCTCGACCATCTCATCAAAAATCATTCTTTGTACATAAATTTCCTTATGTTTTAACTATTCAAGACTATTTCTAAATGAAAAACATAGAAGGTTGGTGAATAATATTTCGATTTGTAAGCCAGAGTATACTGAATCCAGTGCTTTTTGTTCTAAAATGTTAGAACAACCCAGAGCTGAGTAATTTAGAAAAGAGTAAAGGTCTGCAAACGCAAAAAATGGTGCATGGCGTAAAACAAAAATGGCCACCATTTGTAAACTAGGGACAATAAAAAACGAAGGGTATTTTGGAACAGCCAAAACATAAGGAAATTAATGTACAAAGTATGAAGTTTTTCGACACGGTCGAGTGACCAATTTATTAAATTCTGGCCTACTTAAAACGGATTGACCCGCCTGTTGAATGGGATTGTATCGCCCTGTTGATAACTTCAACATCAGCAATACTGTAAACAGTACCCCCAGATAAGATGGTAAAGTCCCCCATACAAATGACATATAAGTAGTCACACTATAACTTACATAAATATAATATTTTTGAAAGGTTTCTTAGCTCCTGACCCACCACCCACACCTCTCTGCCAAAAAAATGTATTTTTTCGTCAACTTAACTGTATTTTATTGAAAAAGTATGAAATACAAGAAAATCATTTTTTTATGTTTTCTAAGCATCAAATTCAAATGCAAAAAAAATATTTTTGAAAAAAGAAAAATTACTGCAAATAATTTTCACTGAGTCTTAGAACCCCGGAACATGCTTGAAAAAATCTCAAAAGTTCCTCTCGAACACAAATTGTTGTAGATTAATTTTAGATTTTTTCGATTGCTGGGCTGCAGTTAAAAAATAAAAAACACTTTTACCATTTTCCCACCTTTAAATCACCTTGACTTAAAATATACTTTGAAAATATCTTCAACAGTTCTGATCGTTTATTTTAGAATTTATTATGCGTTATTTACATACATTGTTGTAGCACCCACCTTAGTTATACGTAACAAATTATCATGTTTAAAAAAAAAAATCATCAAAATCCCTCAAAATCCAATCCAGTTGCATGGGCACTTCTCCAAAATTAGACTGCTTGACACGGAATTACCCTAATCTGGTTTATCACCTTTCTATTAAAAATTACTGTGTTATGCAATTTCTAATTAACATCTTTTGCATATCTTGATGTTTCTAATATTATTTTTATCTTGCTTTGAATTTTTTTAGCGGGAGTTAAGTTATTACTTCTCTGTGATGTTTTCACTAAAAGGAAATCAGAATTATCTCGTGAAGAACGACATGAAATAATAAGATACGCGAAGTCTCGTCTACCTGTATTTATGAATCAACTTCATCGATTTCTGCAAGGTATTAAATCAACATTTAGCAGCATGTCTCCAAGTCAGAGGCAAGAAGTTGCTACTTATTTGGTGCCAGAGGTAAGACAGAAAAATGTTTGTTTATCACTTTACAATGTTAAAAATTTCAATGATAATGGTATATTTTTTCTACAATATTTGTATCAAATATTTTAAATGGAATACATGTTTCTTTGCAGATTGAGACAATACTGGACACTGTTTCGGCATTGGTTGTTGAAGTAAAATCGGCTCTGGAGCAGATTATTACTGCCTTATCGCCTAATGAAAGCACACGGGTTCAGAAAGGTCCTGTTAGTGATGTGTTGGGGAAATCATTAAATAATGTGAGTTTTTAGATATCTTTCTTGTAATATTTTGGAGTGTACTGCAAACTTTTATTAAAACTTGGCTTTTTTTTTTACATGGAGAAAAACATCTTTATTTTTTAAATGCATGTTGTGATATTGAAAATATTATTTTGACCAAATTTGCAGGTACTGCACATAAGAGAATTAACTAAACTCAGAAACTTCCATCAAAGAATCACTTTTAGTTTAGTCCATCTGCTCCAAAAAAAGTAAGCAATTATTATGTCAAAATATTTAAATACAGTCCTATAAATGTGTTTTTTTAGAGATTCTTATTAATTTCTTTGTGAATATTTTGTATGTTTTTAATAGAGACAGCTTTAATGATATGACCAGTGCCAATAAAGTTCGTTCAGTTGCAAGAAATTTGGAACAATTAATTGAAGAATTACCAATATTTTTACTACGCCTTGAAGAAGTTACTGCGGCCTTGGACGATAGATTAGATTGGCGAGAATTTAAATTCTGTTTTAAAGTTGGTACATCAAAGGTGGTATGTAAAATTGTTATTCTGACAATCTCGCTATTTTATATTTGCCCTTTAAGTTGTCAAAGTGATTGAACAAATCAATTGGAAAAGAATGTCTCTCATTTCTAGTGATAATTTTTTTCATTGCACCTATTATGAATTATTTCATGTATTCTGTAATTTGTGTGTTAGAATTTCAAAAATTAGCAAAACAATGCTTTTAAACTTGTCAGAAGTGAATCGTTGTTGTTGGCAGAATGTAAATGTGTTTGGAGCATTTTTATGGGTTTTGAAGTGTGAAAACAAACATATCTTTTCCAGTCTGGTATTCTTCACAAATTGTTGCAACATAGTGATACTCTTCAGGATGTTATGGTTCAGCTTTGTGAACTTGTCCAGAGAGACACTTTCACACAGTCACTGCTTTCTTTGGGATTGCTGGATCCTGCTCATTATGTTGGATCTTCTGCAGAGAATCATAATCCAGGTGTAAGAGCACACACTTTTTCCACTCCTAAGCAACATGGATACAAAGTAAGTCATTTTTTGATATCATGGCAATAAGCAAAATATAAAGTGTAATCACCATGTGTTGCAATAAGCAGTAACTAAACACAACTATTATTATAAAATGATTTGTTCAAATTTCTTCAGTTCTTTTTTTTTCTTTCAGAAAGATGAACAAAATATTCATTTAACAATTTTTTTAACGCTAAGTCTTTGAATTGTAAATAAACTACATTAGGAATGGAACATAGAATGAAATATTTCACAATACAGATTTTATTATTTAAATTTTCTTTTTTTTTTAATTCTTCAGTGTTATTATGAAAGTCTGGGAAAATTCTTGATAATTAAGCAAACATATTTTAATTATTGCAATGATAGTTCAACCCAGTTCGTTTTCACGTGATTCTAGAGTACAAGCTGATAAAAATTCTTTTAGAAAACTTTCAATCTAATTTTCATGCGTTTGCATATACATTTCTGATACTATATTTCAGGTAAAACATTTTTAATATGCAATTTAAAAACCTCAAAGATATCATTGCCTTACATTTTGTAGAGTATGTCAAAAGGTACTTACGTAAGAAAGAGTTCGAAACAAAAAAAGTTAAAGTTTTCTTATAGATTTTTAAGTATGTATTTAAAAACAAAGTTTTCATGTATTATTTTGAATTTCATGTGGATTAATCCAAAACATTTGTCAAATATGTGTGTTTTCAAAAATGCCTTTAACTGTATTTAGTGAAGTTTTCAAGAATTGTTCAACTTTTTTCTTGTGAAAATTCCAGAGAAAATATTTTATAATTATGCTCTTATGTGCACGTGTTGAACGTGTAATTCGTTCTTACTTCACTTTCATTTCAAACCAGTGGCTCAGCGATTGTTGGAAATAGTACATGAATTTGATATTTTGAGCTTTGAATCAATATTAAAATATGTCTAATTTTGTGCTAGGAACAAGGTTTTGTATTTATAAAACAACAATTGTATGTTCACATGTGGTTTATATAGTCTGCTCCATGTATTTGATATTGTAGACATTACTTTTCTCATGCATGAGTTCAGTGATCTTTATTTTTCTTAATTATTATTTCATCATCTATGAAAATTATTTCATTATCTATTCAGTTTCACTTCGATCATTTTGGGGTTTCATGTTATTTTTGTCTTAAAACTTAGAGGACAAGGTGTGTCTTATTATGTTCAGAGAAGTGATATGCGCCTATTTAATTTACTTTTTTGATTCGTCTTTCCTATTAAATAACTTTTGGTTCAAATTTAATTAGTTAACTTAATATTTCATTAAAGTAAAATATTCCCAAAAATTATGAATGTTGGAGTAGAGCACTCTAAAACATGTTCTGGGGCCTTATGAATCTGTGAATGTATTAAATTCAGTACAAATCTTTCTTAAATTGTATAGCTGTGTGGGAAGAATGGAGTTGGATTACTTATTGTTGTTTCTTAATTTCTAGTTAAATCTTGTGGAGTCTCTTTGTATTCCGCCCATGTCGAGGAACAGTCAAATATCAAAGGCTGCCATTCAATTACTGAAATCAGGCAATGATACAGATATGGTCTTCGAAGTTGTCCCATCACAAGGTATGTATTTTGTTTCTGGTAATAATTAAGAATTATGATGTAGTTGCACCTCAGTAAAGGTGGTTTGGTACGAACTTGGTGGGAACTGATAATAATAAATTATTGAGGAACTGTGCCAGTCAGTGGCAAAATGGTTTTGAATTTTGATACTGGAATTTTCTGTGACTGTCAATTAAAAGCTAAATAAAGAGCAATAGAGAGCAAGTTGTACAATACTTAAAGGCAGTGCAGTGCAGCATTGGCAGACTAGCGATTGCCCTGGGCTCCGCAAGTCAAGGGGCCCGATGATGAGACTGATGGGAAATAATTAGTAAAAAATTGAAAAGGAAATCAGAACTCAAGAAAATTATTATCGTAAGTTTGTAAGTTTGTGGTGCAGTAATCTGATATTTTATAAAATTTTCATTTTACCTTTAATAGTTCATTATATTCTTTACTTATAAGGTAGCACTCTGTGAAATGAATCATATGACAAATATGATTTTCCAAAGATCTGCCATATCAAAGAACATTAAATTTGTTTTAAAAATTCAGCAAATACTTACAAACTTTTCTTTTCAGTGACATGATCACTTCAAAACATCTAATATTTTGTCTAGGAGTTAACACATATTAACCTGTTGCTTCACATTTCTTTTGATCCAATTTTTAAATGTAGCATTTGTCAATCACAGTCCATCAGTGTTTGGTTTACCAACATTTCTCGTGTGTTCTCTCTTTCTATCTTTTTTTTACACCCAGTCTTTTATTGATTATATTCTAAGACTTTTTTATTTACTTGCAGATGAACTTCTGAGTAATTTCGAAATTTCTCAGTGTACATTCTGCCCAACTTGTAGGTACTATGATACATATGAATACTTCTGTAAATTTTTTTATTCCACTTTTTTCTTTTCCCCCCTTTTTTCCAGGTGTGTTTCCAAAAACTTGGCTCTCATATTCAAATAAATGTTCTTACTTCTTCTAAATATGTTACATAATTATATATTCACATATGTAATAAAGATTACAAACACTTGAAACCAGTTAAGTCTAATGGATTGGTTATGTACTTAACTTTTTTTTTAAAGAATACATTCAAATAAAAATTGAACACTAATTAGAAGGCAACTCGTTTTGTTCTGTTGTAGCAGGTCACATTCTGAAGCAGTCAAAGATGTTGACATATTAATTTGAAACCAGTTAAGTCCAATGGATTGGTTATGGACTTAACAGTTTTTTAAAGTAATGCAATGTTATTTCGTGTACCTGCCAATCAGGGGTAAATGTCACATTTATAACTTTACCACCACCTGTTTGTCCATCCTTCTATTTCTGGTCAACGAACATCTAAACTGTTCAGTTGATTTTCTGCAAAATTTAATTTATACATGAAGCCTCTAAAACATTTTCAACATTTTCTCACAAATCACAACAAATTTTTTTATCAAACATTGTCCTCAGTTAGCATGAAGGATGAATAAGAGAATTGCATTTTTTGGGCGTCTTCTTACTTCCAAAATTTCCTCCTAATTTTGCGCAAATATAGGCAATTTTTAATTTTTTTAAACAAATTTGTTCTTTAAATTTTCTCCTTGTATGTATCAAGGGACGTAATAAATATGGTTCCATTTTGCTCAAGTCCCATTTTAAGCTATCTCTGTTTTTCCAAGAATAGCAAAAAGTTAACATTTCAAAAGTATAAAATTGAAGATAGAAAGTGTTGCTTTGACAAAGTCTATTGTAAAAAATCAGCTCTTTAAAGAATGTAATGTACAATTTTTTGAAAATCTAGCTTATTTTGTGTAATTTGTGTTTGAAATTTATGCAATTTTTCAAAAGTTTTCTCAGAATCCGCACCAAATTTTTTCATGAAATTTCCTCCATGTATATAACAACGAATGTTAAAAAATGTGGGGATTGCTCCAGTTTTGGCAAACTGTATTTTTGAAAATTGCGTGTTGGAATTGGCTATAATAAATTACATTTGAAAGTATTGTCCCTAGTTCAAACCTGGAAGTCCTAAATTCGGATCTTGGTGCGGAAAATAATTTTTCGTGACTTAAAACACTTTTGCATGTTTATGTAGTCGTAGTAGTATAATGCAACTGAGCACTTTGAAATATTGTGGGAAAATACGTGCTTTTGAAGCCCCTATTATATTTTATAATTAGTATGTATTTGTGTCAATAATAATCCTTGTGCTATAAATTTGCATTGTTCTCAAATATTTAATGCACCGCTCAAGCCTTGGCAATATAATAGTATAATATTATTTGGAGTTGTAATAATTCACCATTTTATGGAGGGAGAAGAAAAAGCTTCCAGATAATGCCATTTCTGTATTCTTATGAACCTATGAATGTATTTTATTCAATACAAATGGGTCTTACTTCATGTAGTTGATTAGAAATATAGATTAGATAGCTTATTTCTGTTGAGAATTCAAGGTTCAAGATTGACCTTGCATATTAGAGAATTAGAAACAATACATATTATTCTCTACTAGTAGAGTAATTTATATAATGTCTACATAGTTTTTTTGTTCTGATCTATTGTATATTATGAATAGAAAATGAGCAGAAGTGGTGAAAAAAAAGGTTAATTATTGATTTTAGGATCTTTTCATTCTTTAGATGCTCCTGATTGCGTAATTGATCACAGTCAAGGTGGGGTTCATCTTGAAGTTTCTTCTGGGCCAGAACATGGAAATAGTGAAGAAATATGTACGATTCAGGCTCATAGGGTCATTGTTGCTGCTCGCTGTGACTGGTTTCGACGAGCCTTGCTGTCAGGAATGCGTGAAGCCATAGATAGGTATGTAAATATCAGCCAGTATTAATTTAGAATTTAGAAAGAAGACAGAAAGAAGATAATCTATGCCTAGTGTTAGATTCCCAATCTTCCTTGCAACATTATAATACAAAAAAATTGATTGTTTCCATTTTTGAATTACAAGATTTTTACTCTTTTATCTTGACCATTGGTGGGTCACATACAGTCAGCAATTCCTAAAGTAATATTTTTCATTTTAATTACATGCTAATGTTACATGGTTTTGAGTAGTTTGATGGAGATTAGAATGCAGCTCTCACTGAATTCCAAATGACATGAAGATTATATAACAAAGATTAATGCATTAACAGAGAATAACATTTCTTAGTTTGAAAGTTATTTTGCAAAACAGTATTCATTATTTTAGAATTGAGATTATATATTGTTATACTCATAAGAAATGTTTTTGTTGCAGGAAAATAGTTATTCATGATACAAATCCATTCTTGTTCTCCATTTTTCTAAACTACTTATACAGTGGACAACTACGAACCCGTGAATTATCTGTGGATCAATTGGCTGATCTCATGCTCTTGAGTGATAGATATGAAGTTGACTCTCTTAAGCAAGCCTGTGAACATGGCTTGAAACGGCATATTGATGAAGACTCTGTTTTGTATTTCCTAAGCATGGGAGATCAATTTAATGCTAAGCTTTTAAGGGTGAGTTTTTATTTTCTGATATATAGATTTACTTTGTATTATACCTTTTAAATTTTGTATGTACATCATAAATATGTGCATAAATTACTGTAAATTACAACTTATCTTTTTAGTGCAATAGTGTTTTTGTCTTTCCATTTATAAAATTTTAATTATTACCATCCGCTTTAGTTGCTATTTTTCCTAGTGATTTGTTATTTTAAATCAGATATGTCAGTTTTAAACATTTCTGGACATTTCAAATTATATAAATTCTATAGTTATTTTTAATAATAATAATAAATGGACTTTATTATAGTGTGAAAATTATTATGAATATTGACTTGTTTGCTTCAGAGTGCCTGTTTAAATTTTATTTCTTTGAACCCTGATATAATGGATAGTGAATTATTTGGTGAATTGCCTGGAAACCTTCAAGCTGAAATTTATGATTTGCTTATTTGGGTAAAACCTAGGTAAGTAAGGAGTTATAATTTTATTACCGTATTTTCTTGAATGTTAGACCTCCTCTTTTCTTTTTCTAAAAATTGCAAACAGCAAACAGGGCAGGGGTAATAAGGAAGTATCTAATATAAACTGAAATAATTTTTCTAAAAAAAGTAGTTTTTTATTTTTGAAACAATTGTACAGTTGTATTTTGTGTTTTGGATGTCCTGCCTGCAATTTTCTTAGACCGCTGACTGTGAACAATGGAGGGATTAGCAGTTTAAAAAATGCAAATGCACATACACATGAATATGACTACATTTACACTGACACTCTTACGTACAGTCGCTCTCACACAACCACTCTCACAACCACTCACTCACACCAAACAACCACTCACTCACACCAAACAACCAGTCACTCACACCAAACAACCACTCACTCACACCAAACAACCACTCACTCGCTCTCACCAAACAACCACTCACTCGCTCTCACCAAACAACCACTCACTCGCTCACACCAAACAACCACTCACTCGCTCACACCAAACAACCACTCACTCGCTCACACACACAACCCCTCACACACACAACCGCTCACTCACACAACCACTCACTCACACAACCACTCACTCACACAACCACTCACTCACACAACCACTCACTCACACGCACAACCACTCATTCACTCTCACACGCACACACAACCACTCATTCACTCTCACACGCTCACACAACCACTCATTCGCTCTCACACGCACACACAACCACTCATTCGCTCACACACGCACATACTCACGCTCACACACGCACATACACTCGCTCACACACGCACACACTCGCTCACACACGCACACACTCGCTCACACACGCACACACTCACGCTCATACACACGCCCACACACTCACGCTTACTCGCACACTCACTCACACACACGCACTTGCACACACACTCACACTCGCGCACACACACTCGCACTCGCGCACACACACTCGCACTCGCGCACACACTCAAACTCGCGCACACTCACACTCGCGCGCACACACTCACACTCGCGCACACACACACTTACACTCGCGCACACACATACTCACACTCGCGCAAACACACACTCACACACTACACACATTCGCGCACACACACTACACACATTCGCGCACACACACTACACACACTTGCGCACACACACTACACACACTTGCGCACACACACTACACACACTCGCGCACACACACTACACACACTCGCGCACACTACACACACTCGCGCACACTACACACACTCGCGCACACTACACACACTCCCGCACACACTGCACACACTCCCGCACACACTACACACACTCCCGCGCACACTACACACTCCCGCGCACACTACACACACTCGCACACACTACACACACTCCCGCACACACTACACACACTGCCGCACACACTACACACACTGCCGCACACACTACACACACTGCCACACACACTACACACACTCACACACACTAGACACACGCGCGCGCACACACACACACACTACACACACTCGCACACACACACTCACACACACTACACACACTCGCACACACACACTCACACACACTCGCACACACTCGCACCACTCGCACACACTACACACACTCGCACACACTACACACACTCGCACACACTACACACACTCGCACACTCACACACACACTCTCACTTACCTCCGCACTCCCACACAGTCACACACACTCACACAGTCACACACAGTCACACACACTCACACAGTCACACACACTCACACACACTCACATAGTCACACACTCACTTACACTGTGACACACTCACTCACACTGTGACACACTCACTCACACTGTGACACACTCACTATCATAGTCACACACTGTCACACACTCACTATCACAGTCACACACTGTCACACTCACACACACGTCACACACTCACCCACATACATGCAAGCTCTCTCTCTCTCACACACACACACACAATCACACCCTCTTTAATGCAATCTACACCCTCTCAAATACACCCACACCCTCTCAAAAACACCCACACCCTCTCAAACACCCACACCCTCTC
>BOPP01000056.1:2418761-2516458 GCA_017312745.1 Gryllus bimaculatus
ACACCTGCACACCCACTCAAACACACCCACACCCACTCAAAAACACCCACACCCACTCAAAAACACCCACACCCACTCAAACACACCCACACCCACTCAAAAACACCCACACCCACTCAAAAACACCCACACCCTCTCAAAAACACACACACCTGCACACCCACTCAAACACACCCAGACCCTCTCAAAAACACACACACCTGCACATCCACTCAAACACCCACCCCCTCCCAAATACACACAAGCACCCGCACAACCACCTGCACACCCACTCAAACACTCATTTTCACACTGTCTCAAACACCCACCCGCACACTTTCTTGACCCCTCTCTCAAACATTCACCCGTACACACCGTCTCGAACATCCATCCGCACACACACCGCCTCAAACATCCATCCGCACACACACCGTCTCAAACATTCATCCGCACACACACCGCCTCAAACATCCATCCGCACACACACCGTCTCAAACATCCATCCGCACACACACCGTCTCAAACATCCATCCGCACACACACCGTCTCAAACTCCCACTTCCTCACACTCTCAAACACACATTTTCATACACTCTCTCACACCTCCACACACTCTTAAATCCACCCACACATTCATGCCCACACTCGCACACCCACACACACTCATAACTTCTGCTACACTCACACAATTGGAATCATTCATTTATAGATTATGAATAGGCAAGTGATAGGGTAAACAGGAATGGTTTTGGGACATTCTTAAGGAAGAACATTTTGAAAAACATAAGAGGAATCAAAAGCCTATTAGAAATCTCAGCCACATCATAATGACAGCAAGGGAAGATGTGAATGGAGTTACAGTTAAGGGAATTGGTCAGGAAATAAAAACAATACTAATTGCAGATGACTATATCATTTTCATGGAATCAGAAGATAAAGTAGAGGATGCACATGTTAGGGAAGAACGAACATGTTTGTAAAGAAGCATGGAGTGAGAATATTCAGAACAGAAGCCAAAGCAATGGGCTTATTGGCTAAGAACACAGAAGGACAAAAATAGTTATTGACAACAAAGAGACACAATTGATGTAATATTTACATTTGCATTTCCAGGGGTTTACTGTTCGGAATATAATTTTCAGAGCTAGAGGATTAATGAACATTTAAGTTATGAATGTATATTTCAACAACCAATTTATGGTTAATTCAACATATTAGAAATGTATATCATAAGGAAAGAAAAGAAAATAGAAACAAAATGACTGATAATCCACCTCTGTGTTTATAATAGTGCAGGATTGTTAAGTTATTTATTTTGAATGGCTTCCACAGTTACCTTCTTTCAATACGTTTTCTATTTGTAAATTTCAGGAAATCGCAGACTACAGAGAAACTCTTGCCTTTTCCTCAATGTCCCACTCCAGAAACACCAACGTCTTTATCTGATTTAGAAGAAATGGCATCGAATATGCACATCAATAGTCGAGAAGTGGAAGCATCAGACTCCAGTTCTTTGGAAGAATTACCTTTAACACAAGATTCTGCTCGATTGGAAAGCTGTTTGGTTCAGTTGCGAGATATTGTAGGTGAATCAGTTTCTCGTGATCAATTGGTTCAGGTAATTCAGTAAATTTTTCCTTTTAAGACCATGTGTAACACTGAAACCCACATCACAGATGATATTAGAAATATTATATTGTAGGGAAATAAGAATGTATGTTTTGTTTTCAGATTGCTTTAGCTGCGGATTATGACATTAATCGAGCTGCCAATTTTTATTATTCGTCCTGAAGGCTAAAACAAGGTCGCCTCAGTTCTTGGCGAACCTAATAGGGACTACATATTTATGAAATGGTAAGAATGTGATTTCATCTCTTACTCCAATTTTGCATGTTCCGTCTGTTACTGTACTGAAAATAATTTTATGAATGACTTTAACAGTGTGGGTGTTAAAATTCATTGTATTTACAGGCTTGTTTTGAAAAGTTGCACCAGGAGTGTGATTTATTATTGTTTTCAACATGTGAAAGTTTTGTACTGACATCTGGTATAGATGACATGGCAACTTTTACATATGCAAGCATGAAGGAAGTGAGGTCATGAGTGAACTTGCAGAAAATGGAGCACCTAGTGAATTTTAATTTATATTTTTTTAAAGTGTATATAGAGGATGCGTGTAGAAGTTGTGAATTCTTTTTCACTTTCATTGCAGAAGATTTTGCCTAGTTACCATTTACTAATATATTATATATTAAGAGCAATCTGTCTGTCAGTATCAGTATTGTATTATCTCCACGTCTCTTTCTTTTAAAAAAGCTGTAATTTTTAAAGTTAGAATGTGTGGGATTTTTGT
The DNA here is from genome assembly GCA_017312745.1 of Gryllus bimaculatus. Classification (NCBI taxonomy): domain Eukaryota; kingdom Metazoa; phylum Arthropoda; class Insecta; order Orthoptera; family Gryllidae; genus Gryllus; species Gryllus bimaculatus. The sequence goes on from BOPP01000056.1 coordinate 2,421,094, forward strand.
TTTGTGATTTTGAATGTTGTATGATGAAAGGTTTGCCTAGCTTTTTGAGAATATGCTATGGTTTTATTGAGTGAATAGATTTTATAGAGGTACTTAATAATAGATGGATAATATTCTTCTTCTTGATGATGATCTTTCAAAATCCGTATTTTATTTCTCCTTTCTTTATGAAGCAGTTTTTCATTTCTTCCTTTTGTTGCTAAGTATGTAGCGCATTAAGCTCTGGTTTTAATGTACGTTTTTATGATCATGACATACAATTGATATTTTTTTCTGCAATTTATTAATATTTCTTTGTGTTAAATACTGTATATTGTGATTTTGTTTTTCATTCAATAGCATTTTCAATTAAATCTGTTTATTAGTGTTGAAAAAATAGAGAACTTTTAAGAATAATTGTTACATTTATAAATAAAACTTGTTAAATGATTCTCATATTTGAAGTTCATTTGTTTATTAGTTTATACACTTTATTTATTGGGGGTTTCAGTAAGTCTTATGTGAACTCGTGTACATAGTACTATTAACACAAGAATTGTGCTTTATGCTGGGGAGTGAGATTTAAATGTAGCATCATGAGAAAAATATTTTGATTCACATTCAGGATGTATACTTTGTGTATGCTAATTGCCCTGTTATGATGTTATGTCTTCTGTTGTTTGGTTTGGGGATGATTTATTTGCTTGTTTGTTTATTTGGTTTGTTTATTGATTATATGATATTTTTACATATTGATTGATTGATTCATTCATTTTATTCATTGATTGATTCCCCATTTATTAAGGTGTTTCTTGTCTTGTTGGTACAAATAATTTATGTGCAGCAAGATTACAATTTAAAAATTGGAAAGGTGTATGTTGTCATTTGGAAGTATTCTTAACATGTAATATTTTGAACTTTATGTAAATTACTGTAGTGTTTTTGAAGCATTTCTGCCTTACACTGTTGTAGGAGTTTTGAAGTTCTTTCCGGTGTGGTTGAATGATTGAAAAGAATGAGCTAATAGCATTACTGCATGAAAGAAATGTGGAATGAAATTGTCATGTTACACTGTGATTTTTGCCAAGAACGTAATTAATGTGAAGAGAAATGTATTTTAATTTTTGAAGTCATGGCTACATTGTACTTACACTATTGTAATCCAGTGATGAAATTGTTTTACGATAATCTGCACTGCATGTCTCGTAAAATACATCAATGGTAGCTTTATTTTGTTGAAAATCTTTAAAGATCCAAATATATTTGTTGGACCTGTCCCTAAGGTCCTTCTTATGTCATGTTATAGTTATTGGTCAATCAGTCTATTGTACAAAAGTTTTATATTTCAAGAACTTTTTGGGGATGTTGACTATTTAATTTTTGTAAAAAAACTTATTATTCATTACATCTGATGATTCTGAAAATAATTGTCTTATAGATTGTAAATCATAAGTTAAACTAAAAGATGAACATTTTAATTTCATGTGAGTTTTTGCTGAGTGTATTTTGTTTATTGCTGGTAAATTTATTGTATCAATAGAATTGCTATGTTACTCATTAACCAGTTTCTTTTATTTTAATATTTATGTGTGAGAAAATCAAGAAAAGGAGTAGGATTTGCCTTATTGCAAGTGAACTGCCAATATCTTGATAGTACTGCTGACTGTTCTAGCATGTACATTGTGTTATCAGCTGTGTAGGCAGCTGAGATAAAGTAATTGTGTTGTATCTAGTGTATATAATAGTGTGTTATAATTCAAAACAATTTGTTAAGTTTTTGCCTGGTCTTGTCGGTATCATGGTTTCCAATCATTGGTACTTGTTAATACTTTAACTCTGTTAACATTCTAATAATACACATCTACTACATGTTCACATATATTGAATTATGAGCATGCTTCTTATAATTGTTATAACAAAGATTGAAATTCATGATTAACCGACAAAACCTAGCATAGGCCTATGTACAGTATTATAAAAGAGAGTGAGTTATTGTGGCTGTTTCAGATTTTGAAGTGATTTGCATTTCATTTAAATGTTTGTGTGTTTTTGTAATAAGCTGTACTTTCTTCTATGCGAAAACATTCCTTCTAGGATCTAGTCATTTTATCAAACATAATGTGTATTTAAACATTGTGTGGATTTGTTCTATATTAGAAGTTAAATCTTATATTTTAATATGCTGTTCTTGTGTTTTTATTTTTCTTGTTTATGATTATAGATTTCTAAATTAATATTATTTGTAATAATTTTATCTGTTATAGTTGTGAAAAAGAACATACAATATTTCATATGTAATTTGATACAAATCTTTTAATGTGTCATCACAAGTGAATTGAACTTATATTACAAAGTGATATCTTGAAATCATATGTTTTGAATGTATGAAGACATAAGGGCAAAGTGGTGGAAGGGTGTACCAATCATTACAAAAAAATAAGACCATTCTTTTGAAAAAGTACATTTTTTTTGTATTGTCAACTTCTTTTAACATTTATATGTACATGTTAACTTAGTCTAGTTATCAGGTTAATACAGGACTTCAGAAAAAAATTGACATTATTATTTGGAATTATTTGGCTCTACTGTTTGTAAACTTTCTTCTCATGGTCAGTGAAATATTAATGGTATACTATACTTGGAGCTGCCTTATTACTATAAAGTTCTGTGTTAAGAAAAAGAACATGGAGTATTTAAATGATATTTTTAAATGAACATGTATTTAATGTAGCACTGACGTGAAGTGTCAAAGTTCTGTTTTTACTTGAATTCTTTTAGGTTTTCTTAATTTGAATGAGAATTGATGACTTCCTTGTTAAAGTAAATATTTCACATTAAATATAATATTTGCATCATATTTGTGTAATGGAGAAGAGTTATTACGTATTGTCTCTGAAATTGTTGGAAAATATTAACTGGTTCTGGAAGATGGTAATTATTTGCGATTGGATATAATCTTCCATCTTGTTGACTCTCACCACTTCTTATGATTCTGAAACATTTGCATAATTATAATTTTTTATCAGTAAATATAAGAATTAATAAAAAGAATAATTAAAATTTTGTGTAATCAAGCTTATTTCCTGCAATAATGAACTCCTTTCTTTTGTCACATTGGATCTTTTCATATTCGTTGAATGAAAAAAGGAGGTTTTGCTGTACAGAGAGATTTGAAATTTTTAGCCTTTTTTCAACTTATCTCAATTTTTTTTTCGAAATGCAGCTCACGTTAGCTTTATTGTGTGAGATGGGAACAGTAGCATAAATACAATTTTCATGACACTAAATAATTTTGGAAAGATAATTAAAATTCAAGGAGAAGATACATAATGAGCTAATCTGCTGTTCTTTTACTATGTAGCAAAAATTACTGCGTATTCCTTGTGTAATATCTTAGAAACATTTATTTTCTTTGAAAGTAGTTGTGATTAAATAATATGCTGTTTCCTTACCTTGATTCTCATTTTTGTGCACATTCTTTATCTTTACACAATCTTGATGTGAAAACCTCTGGATTAGAGAACAATATTTGTAATCGTGTTGGTTATTTACTGTGATACAGAAATTCAGAACTCTCAAAAATGTAGATATTAAAGCAAATGCCACTGCAGTGACTCTCAACTAAGGAGTCTTTGGTTTGAGCAGTAAAATTGTGTCTGTGGTTGTGCTGATCAGTAGTTTTCCATAATTTCTCCAATCAATATCAGGTCGATTATAGAGCAATACTGTAGCGAATGGACCTCATGTCATGTGTGATCTCTCATTTAATTTTGCCCCTATTTCCCTCTAACACATGCATGCACTCGCACGCATGTACACACACACAGAGGTGGGATTTCAGATCTTTTATTGGAGGAGTAATGGGTCCCGCTACATAAGAGTGTAAAAAGCCCCTGTCCACCACCCACACCTACCTGCAGGAGGAAAAGTGATTTTTTAAGATTTTTTTAAAAACTTTTTTCTTCAACTTAACACCACTTTATCTGATTGAAAAAAAAGAAAAAAATAATTTATACTATCAGAAAAAAATTTGATATTTTCTCTAACGCCAAGTTAAAAAAACAAAAAAAATAACCCAACTATTTTTACTGCCTTAGAACCCTGGAACAGGCTTGCAAAAAATCTCAAAAGTTCTTCTTAGAACAAAAAACATGAATTTTTTGAAAGATTTTTTCAATTGCTGAGCTGTAGTTTAAGAAAATAAAAACCATTTTTACCATTTTAAATCATAAACACTTGAAAATAGCTGCAACAGTTCTGTGCATTTATTTGAGTGTTTATTATACATTTGTAATGAAAATTGTTCTGTTGTCCAAAAAAAATGAAACGTTTTTGATAATGGTACAAACATTATTATTAAAACAACAAATTCGTTTTTATAATAACAGAAAAGTGAAATTACTATACTAACGTTGAATCTAACAGAAAATATTCAGTGGAGAAAACAGGTTTGCTTTTTCAGTGAACACTTGGCATTAAACAAATATGCATTACTTACGATATATCTTACATTATAATGGGAAAACATACAAGATATACTGTAATAAAAGAGTCTTACTTAACATCACTCGTATAATTTCACTTTCTCAATTAAAAAAATGTAAACACGCAGTTTTTGGTCTCTAACACTCTGTACGTTGACGCTAGGACTGTTGTATCATACAAATACAAGTATTTTTTTGTAGAAGTATTTGTATTATTTGCTCTATGACTTTTAAATCCGAAGGTTTTGCAGCGTTGACAATTTCTTCTTTTGAAGATCCGTTAAAGAAAATAGTTTTACATGGACAACGCAACGGCCTAAAGTTTTCCGTTTGGTGACTATGCTAACATAGATTGCAAGTAATGCTGGAAAACATGATTTTTATCGCGAAACGTTGTTTAGTGAGACGCACCTATTTTTTGGCATTCGAAATCTTAAAAACGCTAGAAAATTTATGAAAGAAATGATTTATTTAATCATATTTTGTACCTATGTTCCTTGCAATTCTAAACAATATGGTGCGTTACAATAAAAATATACTTTCAGACTATTATATTCAATATAGAGTATTGCAGGTATGGATATTGCGAATAGTTTTTAGTGCAGCTCCAATTTTGTGCGCTTTTTTGCTTATACAGCAATACACATAAAATATCACCCGTATGCTGATTTTCAGCGTTTTTCTTCAATAAGATCATTTTCAATTAGTACCGAAATCGGATCCGGCCATAAGATTTTAAGAAACTTCCAAAACGTGTTTTTGCGTGCTTTAGCGTTGCCATCTTCGCGAGTATGTCGGGAGATTAAACCAACGCCACCCAAATAGATCTCTGTATGTTACATTGAATGCAACAAATGAATCGCCGCGCAGCAAATTTCATTTAATTTGCATCTGTATTAACGTATTTTTAAAAATACATTTGCAAAAACCTAAGAACAGTATTGCTTAGGAACTTATTGAACTTGATCTTCAGATAATTGTAGAGAAAACCAAACTGCGAGTGATGCTACAGAAGCACATTTACGTTCTTACGTTCGACGTTTACGTTTGTAGAAGATTTTACGACAGAGTTTTCGGAACTATTGAGAACGATCTTATTAGAGAATAAGGCTGGAGAGCAACTTACAGATGATTTTTTAAAGTGCAATTTTGTTCATATGAGCAAAAAAAGTAAAAAAATGTAGCTGTACTAAATTCCAATCATTCATCATTATTCGTAGCTGCACGTATTTTTGGGCACGTATTTATAATTTTGAAATTGCAACATTACCAGTTTATATCACCTATAGAGATAGTAACATACAAGGTCACTGGGGGTTGAAAATTTTAGAACAGGAGTAAAGCATTATTAGCTACTACGATTCATTGGTTTGTCCAAAGCTAGAGACTGATTGGACCCACACGAAAAAAAATGTTGCATTGCATTGACCAGTTAGTTTGCAGTTGCTTTCGTGTGATGGCAACACAGTGTGGCATTAAACCAGTTTTGATCAAGGGATCAGTTTACATTTTGGTAATGCTATATTTGCTAATAGAACGGCTATATCTTCGTCATTAGTAGAACGACTTTCCCATTATTTTCAGATTTTCTAATTGTGAGCACATAATCTCTAAAACCAGGCAACTTGAACCCACGCTCACAGTGGGGTCAAGTAACTCAAAACTTTCTTTGTTATATTTTTAATGCGTTAATAGTTTTATTCCTATATTTAAAACCAACAATAGTGATTTTCTCTTGCTTTTACGGGTATATGACTGTTAGAGTACACAAATACAAAAGATTTCAAATTGTAAATATGCGGATTATAAGGACCATCAGATTGAGGAATGTTTGGCAGCAATTGTCGAGATTAATGTCAAAGTCAAGCTAAAGCTTCCTTTATCGTCGATCCACTATAAAGAGAGGACTGATGAAGAAATATATTCAGAAAACGGGCCAACCAAAAATGTAATCTGAAGACGAAAAATTGGTCTTTGCTAAGCACCGTAATTTCAGGTTTCCTGTTGATGACCTCAATTTCAGATTCATTGTGAAGTCTTACTTTTCTATGGGCGGCTGAACTGTTACTGTTTTCGATAATAATCTTCAAGGGCGAGAATGTGTGAAATTATTTTGTAGGCATCCACAGTAACTGATAAAAAATGGGTAATAAAAATTGTATTTCAGCTATTGAAGTTATTTTCGTGTTTGAAGTATATTTACATTCATGTTTGTACAAGAAAACCTAGGACCACATGGACCCAGTGCAAATCTCTGTGGTTTTATTTACAAAAACATCAAGTATCTCACACAGCGGTGTAACTTGAACTCAATTAAAAAATGTGATTTGTGTTAAATATATCTTATGAAACTACTCTCGAGCACTTCACAATAAACCTGCAGGTCTATAGAAAAAAATTATAAACATTTTTCAGGTTTTCAATTATTAGTAAAGGAAAAACCACAAAAGTCTTGAAAAATTGAGGCCAAGTAGTTTACGATATTAAAAAAAATCCCAACATTGGGGGGGGGGGGGAGCTTTTCCCCTGAATTCCACCTCTGCACACACACGCACGTAAATCTAAATGCATGCGCACGCATGCGCATGAACATAACCTCGCACACACAGATGCATTACACTATCACATGCCGAAAGAACAGTCTGGCACTTCCGAGTTTCTCCCTTTGGGGTAGTGCCTTGCTGAGGCGAGAGACCCGGAGGAAAGACCCTGCAAGCCAATGTGCTAGATCAGTTGTTCCAGGGGGGGAGGAACACAGCTAATTCCTGACTATGTTGTCCACAACACACATGGAACTAATTACCGTAACAGCTGATGTGCCTGGATACACCACTGAATTGATTAAAATCATTTTGGAATCTTTGAACCTCATCAGCATTGTTTGGGGGAAAATGTGTTGTGAAAATCCACAAAAACTTACTACAGACAAAACATTTTCCTTTAATTCTTTCAAATGTGAAATAAACAAAAATTTATTTTGCTTTCACCCAAATCCAGATGCTTGAAAATCTAATTGTTAATGTTTTGGACCATTTTCAGGGAAATTACTGATTTTAGTTAGTAGAACAGGAATGAGTATTAACATTTAAAACATTGCATTTTCATTTATTAATTTTGAAAACTGGTGCTATGTATAAAATACCAGTTGGAAGAATGTGTCTCTACCTTCTTAGTCCATTTTTAATTTTACTCAATTTACTTAAATAATCATATTATTTTAATTATAGTTCATCACAAGAATTTAAAAAAAGGATGAATTATTACAGAATAATTAGTATTTGTGGGTAGTCTGTGAATAACGTAGAATAATTGTGAAAAGAATGCATAATAAAGTCAATTTGGTGAAGTTCACATAGCAGATAATTAGAACAGGGTATAATCTCAATTGTAGGTCAGAGTATTCCAACCCAACAAAAAAGATAAACATAAGAGGCGGCTCGTGAATAGTAATAATAATAATAATAATAATAATAATAATAATAATAATAATAATAATAATAATAATAAAATTTGAAAAACAATCGTGTCATCGGCGAACAGAACTGTTCATCCATTTTTAATAGACGATTGAAATAAAGACATTTTTAATAGGACCTAGATCGAACCTAGGGAGAGCCAATTCTCAATTGGCAAAGAATTTGAAATATAAGTAAATAATACCCTTTCGTGCTTGTACAGTATTTCTACTCTTTGAGATCGATGCTTACGGTACGATGTTATTCAGTCTAGGACAATACAAAACGGTGGTGAATCCAGAGGGGGGAGGGAATTCATGGTAATCATGTCTCCTTGGATCCAATAATTTTGTAATTTTACTCAGTTTATTCCAAATAATATTGATCACATATTGACCACATATTGGTCACATATTGATTACATCTCATGCGAAAAGAGTATTCCTAACAAGACAGAGACATCATTTTATGAAGAAAGTTACATTCTAAAAATTGAGTTTTAAATAAATTCATGGAGGGGGTTTGACTTTATATGGGGTCCCTTCTTAAAATTATTTCAGGATCCCCCACTGTTTCATATTTTTTCTTCCATTTTTTTCGTTGTCTCGATGTACAATTTAACTCAGCGTAGTAGTAGGTTGATAGTTGTCGAAATTTTGTAGTTTATTTACATCGATAAGTCGATAAAATGGAATACAATGTAGTTCAGTCACCGTATCAGTCATAATATTGACGCAAATGTAGATTTAAAACTAAAACTAAGGGGACCTGTTATCCGTTTTCGCATTATTTTTAGTTTTTGAATTTTTCGAAAATTCAGGAAGATCATTGAAAATTGGAGCTATGCCCTTTATGCAAACGTACGTAATACTATCCGAAAAAAGTAATAAATTGGAGACAGATTTAAAAAAAATAGTTTTTAAAAATGATTTCTCGCAAAAATGCGCGAATACTACTCATGTTAAAAAAAATGTACAAGGCCTTATTTGAAGGTCAAATTTTCAAGAACAGATTTTATTAAGTAAAAATATCTCTCTCATCAATATTGTAGTAATAGGAAGCTGTCGAAAAAATTAAACTTCCGCAATTTTCATAAAAATTAAAGTATTAAAAAAATCGGATCTGCGACATTTTTATAAGCGTTCCGAAACAAAAATTAATTAACAGATTTGGACCTATTGTTGACATAAACTTGAAAAAAATCATTAACGCTTCATGAAAAGTCCCCTTGCCACCTTGCGCACACGCACGCTAGCACGCGCGCGAACACACATGCGCACGCACACACACGCATACACACAAACCAGATTCAAATTCAAGGGACCGCGACATCAGTCAATTCGACGGGGGAATATCAGTTTTCTTGGAAATCTTACCTTGTGATTAAGCGTCAGCGTTTTTCTCAGACAGATGTTTTCCGTAATACAATTTTTCGGGAGCAAACATTCACAAAACATCGCTTCTGACTTCAAAATGTATTAAAGGAAGTTATTTAATTCAAGTAACAAAATTTATCAGTATCAGGTTATCAATTTATCTAATACAAAATTACGAAATTTTGGATTGAACAAATCGCATTGCTTTAGTATTACAGTACTTTCTCTTTTCTACGTAAGTAATATGTGAAAAAAACAACAAACAAACCTAGTGGTGCTAAACATAAAACAGCACGTACTTTCTCGTCTGTATTTTCACGCAAAATTACGCGAAAGGTACTCAAATTTTCGAAAAATTGTACATGACTTTATTTCAAAATCTAACTTTTAGGAACAACTTTCATTAAGGGAAAAATATCTGTCTTTAATATTCTAGTTGTCGGAAGACTTCTAAAAAATATTTGAACTTTTGCAATTTTCGAAAAACCAGGGTTTTTAACGAACATGAGACCTGCACCATCCTCTTAAACGCCCTTCACACTATCCAACAACAAAATTTAATCAAAAACGATGAGGCCATTTTTTTTGAAAATTTGGAAAATGTTCCAGGGGCTTCAGGTAAATTTAATATATTTAATATATTCCGAAGTGTGGGGCTCCCAAAAACTAAAATATCGGTTTCAAATTCAAGGGGCAACGATACCAGTCAGATCAAAGGGGGAATACCAATTTTGGAGAAAATCGGCTGAACGGTTTAGCCGCTAGTGATGTTCCCAGACGGACAGACGGCTGGCCGGCCGGATTTATCTACAAGCAAGACAAGCAGTTGCTTGCCCCCCCCCCCCCTCATCCATGAGGGGCACCATACTTTGGAAAAATATGCATAACATATTTTGTAACATCAAATGTACATAATGTAATAAAAATATATGTGAACTTTTATATAAAAAGTATCAGTTTTCATTTATATTTACACAGAATTTTTTTGTGTTAAGGTAAGTTTTTTGTTTACTGGATCTTTTTTTACGGGAGGGGGGAGGAAACAAAATTTTGTACTTGGAACCTCCGGAATACTTAAATCCGACCCTGACGTTTTGCCATTTAATTTTTTGGTACCAAGGATCAATGAAACAGGGATTCTGTCTACGTGTTAGAGGATTTTTTCCTTAAATTTAGCAACTGGATTTATCCACTTTTTCGTTACCAGGGCCCTGTAATAAGAGTTTTCCAGCCGAAAATTTGCCGTTTTACGCGCAGAAAAACATAACTTTCGCTCTATTCCGTAGAGAGAAAGTAAACATCAAGTAACACCATAGAGGAAAGTATTTTCTGTGTCATTGTCGACTATGTGACGAAATCAATACTTTTCATACCGGCAGGCAGCATGATGCAGATATCCTTACCAGGAACGGCGGATTCTGTGGGTATGGTGGATAACTATAACAAAACGAAAAATTCCGAATCGGTAAAATATCCATTCGGAATTATGGATAAGAGAAATATTCTATAAACGCCAAATTCCAGAAAATATAAAGTTTCTTGGTATTGCGTCGGCCCAAAATATTGGCTACGCGATGAACTATGATGGAATAACAGTTCAACAGCATTGCGATTTTACTTGTTCATACCCACATGACTGACAAAATCTATTTGCAAAAACTATTAAATGAGTTTACATCAAAAGACGCGAAGCGCAGCGCTGTTTTTGCATTGCAAAACTCTGCTGGTGAAGGTAGTAAAATAAATGTGATAAAAATTTAATGATAAACATGGCAATTTGAAAACAAAAGGTATGTTTTGTATTTTCCCCTTCATTTCACGTTTTCGGGGGAAGATGTAGGAGGGAGGGGGCGCTCCCATCCGCCCAAGTATCCTCTCGAACTCAACTCCAATCGCCGACCATGATCCTTGCTGTGCTATCATTTACCCAACGAGCAGCACGCGCATGTGTCGAGTGCGCCAAAGCGTTTTACTTGTCTACGCTCAATTTCAGAACCTTTTGTCGGAATTCGGCGCAGAAAGAGGCAACTCCCGAACGCGCTTACCCGAAGAACTGCTACAGGTTGCAGAGCGAGAGGAAATGACACGGATCGCACGGACTTGTTACGAAACACTTGAACTGAGAACAAGGCAGAGTAATGAAATGTATATTTTGCCCGACTGAAAATTCTTACATAATTACAATACTGGCAGAGTTATTTAACTTACATTGTGTATGTGAAATGTTTTAACACAACAACACACTCATCAGGATAGGGGTGTGGCGGGCTTAACGGTAAGCGGACTAGGCGGCTGCCTGCCAGCCTGATACCATAGTGCCCAATATTTCGTTACATTAATTTTTATTTACAAAAAATTACTTTGTTTGGCAACGATGCTTGCAAGCAACGCACACTTCCAGGGCTCTGGTGAAATTCAAGAATAGGTTTCTCGTGTGATAGTGGTGTCGATAGTTAGCATCACTTATATCAAGCCCGCCAAGAAATGTCTTGCACATTTTCGAATATTGAAATATTATTGAAGATTTATCTAACAGTTCCCTTATCTAATACGCGAGGAGAAAGATCATTGTCAGTTCTAAAGTGAATAAAAATGTATGTAAAAGTTCAAATTATACTCGGACTTTTCAGTTAAGAAGTTAAATTTCTGTCTCAAAATTTCCCCAAAGAAATTATTGACGTACTCCCCATAAGCCTCAGTACCCTTTCTCAGAATTCGGCACATTTTTACTATACTGGGAAGTGTTATGCAGGTGCGCCCAGAAGGGGGGTAGGTGGGAGGGGAGAGGTGAGGCAACTTGCCCCAACTTAATTAGATCCCCGAATTTTTTTTCATTCGAAACAAATCAAAAATATATTAACTTCGAATTTAAACTTACTAAGTTAATTCTGTTGCATGGAGGATTTAATTCTATTTATTTGTTAGGGTGGAGAGGGAACATTTGTTTCAAATACGGGGCCTCAGTGGATCTGCCCTAGTCCTTTTGTTTTGTCTGGTATTAAGAAAGTAAATACGGAAGATCGAGAATAAAGAGGGGCAGTAATAAATTAACACAAAATGAGAGCAAGAGGACGTGAAGAAGAAAAAGAAAATATAGGGAGACACCCTTTGTTTCTCAGGAGTGTCCGGTACTTGAGAAGCTGAGTGGTTCTGAAAATCGCATAAGGTGCCAAGCTCATACAAGGGGTAATAACCCCTGAAGACCCATATCGATAGTGAAGCAGCTTATCGCTCTGCTATCACAGTTTACTAACCACACTCGCTTTCCGACAATCGCACCACGCGTCAACTCAAGGTTACTTCACATACGAGTTGTTTCCACAGTGCAGACTCTTTCAATTTCAGTATACATAGTTAGAATGAAAAATCAACACGAGTTATCAAATAAATCATCAAATTATGAGACACAATATTGTCTTTATTTGGGAGGGAAGTGATCATTTTCAATACGATAAAGCCACATATACTAATACATTTGTAATGTCTGCAGCAACAAAAATACTGCTAACTGTGCGGAACATGCGAGCCCTGGAGCCGCAAAAAATGGCGATTCTGAGACGGCTCGTGAACTCTGCAGCTTCTATCTTCCTCGTCAATATCAGCTGTGTCGTAAGTAGTGACGCACAGAGTATGATAATATAGTTGTAACTTCAGGTACAAGGAATTGCGGGTTAACATACTCAAATATTTGTTTTCTCAATCAAAATTGAAACTGACTGTTTTCGCCTTTCTTGAAACGACTCAGAGACTGGATGTTTGAAATATTTTTCGTAGGGTGTTCACCAACAACTGCATCGACTAAAGATACTTCGAATTTAAGAGAATCAAATGATTTTTGTTCCAGCTAAACTACGATATCTTTACGTTTTCCCATAATATATGGCAGTTAGTAAAAGCCTGATAACACAACTAAATCTCAGTTAATGGGCCCTAGAATTAGGGTGCACTCAAAAACACACTCTAGTTTGTTTCACTTAGTTCGTGCTGGGAGTTCGAAAGGCGTGATTTGCTAAGCACGACCGGAAACAGCCGAACAGCCGGGATTCTCCGAAGCAGCAATGAGGAGTGCTTACTGACGTGCAACAGATTTGTTATTACTGCGTCCGGTTGAGTCACCAAATGCGGCGGGTATGGTGCGCTTCAATGCGCTATATTAACGATTCCCTTGCAATCTTCTCGACTATTTCTCCTCTCTTTCTTTCCTAATACTGTTGAAATAAGTGTAGACCTATTCATTAACTAACTATCCAAAATAACCCCTAATATGTTTAAAATTCGAAAATACAAATATTGAAAATTTAATTTTTATTATTGTGCGAGTTCATTGCTGTGTCCATCGATGTCACCACTGACAGATTGACCTTTCACACAAAAGCCATAATGGTTAATACCCTCAATGTTGGTACTTCGCAAATTAATAAGAATGAGAGGGGTGAATTGTGACGTCTCCGCCAATAACACTTGGAATGATGAGAAATCAAGGCCGTGTGGTGACGGTTATTTATTAGTGGAGACATCTGAGTCGGCGCTCATCTCATTTTTACACTCTCGCTACAGAGTAGAGAGAAAGTTATGTAAAGCTGCGCGAAAAACGGTGAAATGTTGGCAGAATGCTACTATTACGGGTCCTTGGTAACGAAAAAGTGGATAAATCCAGTTGGTAAAGTTAGAAAAAATCTTCCAACACGTAGTGTAGCAGAATTCATGTTTTGTGGGACCTTGATACCAAAAAAATCGACACCTCAGACAGCAATGGGCACGTGAACGTGTTCACTGGTGTGCTGAGTGGCAAAATGAGGTGTTTTCGGACGAGTTCCGTTTCAAATTAAGATACAGCGATGGCCGCATACGTGTTTAACGTTACCGTGGTGATTATAATCTCCCAGCCTGCATTGTTCCGCATCATAGCGGACAAAGGCCAAGTGTGATGGTTTGGGGCGTCATTGGCCGCAATGTGCGATCTCGCTTCATATGCATTGAGGGCAATTTGAACAGCAACCGCTTCATCAGTGTGATTTTAGAGCCCCTCCTGCAAGCAACTCCACATGCCATATTTCAGCAAGACACTGCTCGACCACATGTGGCGAAGATGCAAGATGCGTGTGCAAGATGTCTGCGAAGAACGACGGGTGCTTCCGTGGCCTGCCAATTCGCCTGACATGTCGTCAATCGAACATGTCTGGGATACGATCGTTCGGCAACTTATTTGTTTGGTCTTCCTGCAACCACTGTGCTTTGCGGTCACGCATGGAAACCGCAAGGCAGTGTGTTCCCCAGCAGAATATCCAGGCTCTCTTTGAATTCAAGCTACAACACAACACTTGAGGCTCTGATGGCAGCGCGTGGCGGCTTCATACAGTACTAAATACTCAAGGTCAATATGCAGATAGAGTTCTGTAATTCTAATCATTTGTATATTGTGATATTCCTAATCTTTGGAATACATTTTAATGTAATAGGAGGGCTGTTCAAAAAATACGCAAACTGACGTCGTAAAACAAAATGTACTTTAGTTACAAGTTAGATGTCTGGATTCCCTTCAAGGTAGTCTCCTCCCCAACACACACACACACACACACACACACACACACACACACACACACACACACACACACTTATCTCAACGGTGTTTTCAATCGTTGAAACAGTCCTGATTCGCTTCTTTTGTAGTGTTCCTCAGCTCCTTCGTCGTATTTGCCATAATTTCGACAATCATCTCAATTCCTCTCTCTTTCAAGGGTTTTTTGCATTGGGGAACAAGAGTTCTGAGGGCGTCGGAACTCCGACGAATGGCGTCCGTCAGACGTTTCAGAATTTCCGTATAGTAATACTGGTTCACTGTGGTGCTTTCTGGGAGATACTCGTGATGAACAACACCCTTAGAATAAAAAAAACTGTCAGTATCACCTTGACCTTGGACCGACCTTGGCAAGCTTTTTTTGTATCTGGGGGACGTTTCACCCGTCAACGGCAACGATTGGTCCTTTGTTTCAATGTCATAACCATAAACCCATAATTCATCACGGGTTATGTTCATTGACAATCATTGTTTGCCTTTTGTACGATCAAGCTGTTTTTGACAAAACTGAACACGATGGACATTTTGTTCCTCCGTCATCAGGCGTGGCAAAAATTTCGCAGCAACGTGGTACATCTTCATTCTATCAGTCTTTAATCTTGTGACAAGATCCAGTTGCTATCCCACACCCTTCAGCAAGCTCCCTGACACTCAGACGTCGATTTGCTCATACCAGAGTATTGATTTTGTCGACGTGTGGGTCGTCAGTTGACGTGGAAGGACGTCGAGATCGCTCATCATCTTCAATGAGCTGTCGACCATCTTGAAAACGTTCATGCCATTTGAAACGTGCCTTGCGTTTCATAGCAATATCTTTGTAAGCCGTGTTAAGTAGAGTGAAAGTTTCTGTCGCAGATTTCCCTAGTTTAACAAAAAATTTCACAGCAAGTCGTTGCTCTTTCAGGTCATTCATTTTGATATCCGCCAAAAGGAAAAATCGTACTTCACTAAAAACCGCGTAGCTAACAAACAATTGAAGATATCAACAATCGGAAAACGGCGTCATAATGTAGAGGTCTGAGCAAGCCTAGCGACATCACGCGGATTCCGCTGGGACCAACTGGAGTGCAATTCAAACAGTCCGCGTATTTTTTGAACAGACTATGTAGTATGTGTCCTTGGTGTTACAATTTTTACAAAAAACGGTATATTAAGGAATATGTTAAAGCATGCTTTCTCGTTTGATTGTAATAGTTTTCTAACCTTATTAAAATAAACACTAAAATATTATATTTCTTTGAGGTTTTGACCCTATTTTGAGTCTTTTTTAATAAAATCTAGGTTCCAAGTCTACTCAACGAACCCTTGATTGTCGGCGATTTTTATTCATTATTGCATTTATGCAAACAAGGGCTTCAAATGACGTCTTATAAATTCTCTTCAAAACAATATTTTTTGTGTGAAAAAAGAGCTCAAATTTTCACAATTTCAGAAATGTTTGAACATTTCAAACGTTTTGTACGGATAAAACTAAATGCACTGAATAAAATGTCATTATGCCATTTTGATTTATTCTTTTAATTAAAAAAATATACATATGTAATTTTTTAAACATCTCTCACGTGGTTAATATTGACATTAAGGCCATTTTCCCTCATTTTTGCGTTTGTACACACAAGTGTTTCAAATTATTTTGGATGATTATTTTCGAAAGCTCAAAACTTTTCAGTCAAAATGAGGTCGAAATTGCGCATTTTCGGAAACTACAGATACGGCTTCACTGATCATGAACGGTTCAAAAATTGTCAATGAAAATTTGTATGTAGGAGTGTTTTACTCTTCAGTAATGGTCTTAAAGATATCTTTCAATTCTACTTTTTAGGGTTCGGAAAACTGATAAATGTAAAAAAAAAAATGGTTGCGTAGGGTCCGCGGTCGGAGTTTTTGTTGTCTAGGCTATCCGGGACGAGCGTATTTTGGCCTTCTTCAGAGCGTACTGCTGGTTCTGCGAAGCAGTACGCTCTGAAGAAGGTCAAACACGCTGGCTGAAACGTTAGCCACCATGTCAGTGACGCGGCTCGTCCGGGATAACCTAGACAACAAAAACTCCGACCGCGGACCCTACGCAACCATGGTTTGGTTCAGGGAGGTAACGACTGGGGAGAGAGTGGGCAATACCGGAAGGCTAAAGAGGTTAGAAAATTAACTAGTGCGATCAAACTAGTACCATTCTGCAGCATCACGAGTTTTGCATTGCCACTTCGTACTATTACAATGGAAACCAATGGTGTCAGAGTCATCGAGATACATAGATTCAATGACGCAGAGCACATTAGATATAATGCGCATAAAAAGTTCAATTTATATCATAAACCACTTTTATGAAATTAGTTTATAATGTTAAGCTTTATTGCAAGGGTCCATGTTTTGAAAACGAGCGACGTTAGGAGCGAGTTTTCAAATTTGTATGAATGTAATAAAGCAACATTACAAACGAGTTGCATTCTATATTTTTTGTATAAACGCTTTATACATTTATAAGAGTCAGTAATATCAAACTTAATTTTGCGAAACAACTTCCCTGTGACTCGGGTATTTGACATCGCGCGAGTGGTCGGCTGTTCCGTTTAGTTCTATCTCCCACCGATTCTCTCGCTACGATTGGCTGAATGTGTGATGACACAATCATTCGTGACGTAAAACCTAATACGTCATCATTTGTGCCCGATTTGCATCATAAAATGCCCGATTATGAACTATTTCTTGCAACAGAAAAGGTTCTTGAAGTCGTAGGCTTCCGCGGCCAGTCATGTGCGTGATCTGAGCTGTCCGGGTGACGCCGCGGCGTCACCCGGACAGCCCAGATCACGCACAGAAAAGGTTCTTGTATATTGCTGGAATATAAAAAACTACAATTATCAAACTATTATTGTGTTACGGTCGAGTGAGTGGGCCTCATGAACAGGGATTTGAGGTAGGTGTCTCCAAGTAGGCGGGCACTAGGCTGTGGGCTCGGAAATCCGGCTAAGGCATGGATACTTTGTGTCTTGGGATCATTCCCCTCGTGAACCATGTACTATGTTAGTTGCGAGTTTTTATTTATGTAGCACAACGCACTTATTTGCCATAATTTTCCCTAAAAGAAAAGTTCTCAAAGCCATGTAATCACTGTTGAATCAGTGCCGTTCCAATTTATCGTTATACAGCTTTCCATAACTCACTCATCTCTACACCAGCGCATCGAAAATCTGCCTTTTGTGCGGAATGGAATTCAAATTTTCCGGAGCAATGCGGCAACGACGCTACCATTAAGCTAATTATCAAGTAATAGTGTTAATTTACATTTGCTAATATTTTCCATCGCCGATGGAGCGAAAGAAAGCTATTTACAGTAAGCCATGAGAATACTGTTTAATTAATCGTTCTTTCAGCAACAAATGTAGAAAAATTATCGGTGTGATATGAAATGGACTCATCGCAATCAGTGGAGCTCTGTGCAACGAATGGAATGAAAATGCATGTTTTAACGAGAATAGTTCTATACTTTTGTCTTTAAAATAAACGAGGATCACCAAGTGTGCTTCCCATAACAAAAAATTCACGCACGAGAAAGACTCATACTCAGATGAAACGTTCATGAACAAGACATTATCAAGAGGAAGAATGAAAATTTGTAAATAATGGACATATTACAGTAGAGTTGAGAGTTGGTGAATTTGTATGGTATCGAAGAATCTTCACGCATTATAATGCATTTCCTTTTTATTGAAAATAATTGTAAAACGATATTGTATTGCCAATATTTGAAAATCCAATGTAGGGTTGTAGAAGTCGACTGTAAAGAATAAACATGCTCTGAGCTGCTTGAGTTCTTCTCATGGAAATTGTGTTTCTTACTAAACGAAAAAAAGTCAGACAAGTCTTTCTCATTTAACTATAACGACGGAGCGACTCATCATGAGTATGATAAGGTGTGTAAGTCATTGCACTAACTCCTCGCAACTTTCTCAACCGTAAATACATTCTCCCACTAGAATGTTTTTCTTCTTAAAATTATTTAGCGATTGACACTCACGGAGTAGAGGAGAGCACCATTACTGTAAATCACGCAAGCTTGTGGCGTGCTCCCTTTCTCCCAACTGCCGCAAACCACGCAACCATTGGAATTAAAACTTGAGATTCCTGACTTTGTATATATTAGTGGGAAAGTACCGGCACAGGTAGTGCATAAAGTCGGCTCAGAACCAAAGCTAAAACCTTCACAATCGCAAGTCAATGACAGGACGTAGCAATATTTTTGATACTTACATCATTCATATTTTTTGTTGCATCAATATTTTTGTTAATTGTAATATCGAGGAAAACTCATTAAAATATAACATCTTAGAACGTGGTAAAAAACTGATAACTCGTTAAAGCTAAATTTTACAGGAGAGCAACTTATCGTGAAAACTTGTGACTCTCTGACTTGTGAGTCATCTTCATTGTTAATTTCCAAAACGCCCAGAAATTGAAAGAAAACTATCCAGCCACCAGCCATATGACAGTATCAATGATACCCTTAGATACCCTGATACTCGTGAAAAATACAACTAGCTCCAACAGCACACAATTTGTCATTTTAGTTGTAACGGCCACGCAAAATTATACTGCTGCATGAACATGCAAAATGTTTTGAAAATTCAGAGAGTTCAATGGAAATGTCACCTGCGGCCTATTTAAGCGTCCTTTGCTCTATTCACGGAAAACATTTAAAGAAAAGATTGGAGTCATTTTTAAGAATTGCTTTGTATATTGCATTATCTTAAACTGGAAAATACATTACTACTAGTTTTTTCCAAAAAAATGTACATAATCTTTTTTAAAGATTTTAATTTTTAAAACATATTTTAATGAAGAAAAATCGCAATCGATATTATACTTTTGCAAAATTATTTTATCGCAATTTTTGAAAAAACAGAGACTTATTCGCAAATGGTACATGTACTAGCTTTTTACCGTCCTTTGCTATATACATGGAAAGAAAGAAAAAGATGAAGCTATATGGGAGAAATTAAGATTACTTAAACTTTGCCTTTAATTTACATAAAATTACGCGAAAACTACTCATATTTTCAAAAAATGTATATGATATTATTTCAAAATCTATCTTTGAACAACTGATATAATTTAAGAAAAAATCTCTTCAATCAGGAAAAAATCTAAAACATTTTGCCTTTTTGCAATTTTTCAAAATTCATAAATTTCATAAAAATGAGACCTGCGAGGTTTTGTAAGTGTCACTTACTCTACCCGACAATAAAGTTTAACTAGTAAGTTTAGAGTCATTTTGGGGAAAATTTTGAAAATGTTGAGGCTAATGTAAAGTACCCTCAAAATCAAAATGTTTTAAGCTTGCAGGGCCTCGGGATCGTTTGGCCCTCAATCGATGTTTTGGTATCAAGAAACGGCAAAACATGGATTCCGACTAATGTGACAGAAATTCATTTACTAGATACAGGAGCAAGATTTATCACCTTTTTCGTTACCAGGGCCCGACAATGAAAGTTTCTTTTGTAGAGAGTTAATCGATTTTCACAGCACGATTGCAACATTCCCTTTCCTCTCTGCAAAGGATGGCGATAAAATAACCGAAATCAAACTGTTTCAACTTTTTCTGAAAGATGCATGGTTTTGCTTGCTTTATTCCACCTATTCTCATACAGCTCGTGTCGACTGAATTCTCATACTTACTTTGTCACTGCTAACGACATTGTTGAAGTCATTCCTCCAACGAAAATATTTAAGTGTGTAAAGAACTAAAGTATGTGTATCTCTGAACTATTGCCATTCTCATGAAGATTGTTTTTGCTAAAATATTTGTTTTATTGCTGTGTTCTATAAGAGTATTTTATTTGTTGTTCGTGATAATTTTGAATGCTACTTTTGGGAAAGCCATTTTTGTGGTTTTGTTCTGCAGCACTTTTATTACTGCACGACACTTTTTGCAACTAATCTTATAGCTCAAAGAAACAGTCAACTCTCCTCATTTAATGTTAATGATCACTAATCAGTGCTGCTATGTGAATAATGAAAACGTGTTGGTACAACATATAATTTCTCGCATAATTTACTAAGTTTTCAATTTTCGAAAACTCAGAGAGTTCGAAGGACGCCTAAAATATGGCACTGGGCTCATTTTCGTTGAACACACTGAATTTTTGAAAATTACAGAGGTTAGAAATAACGTGAGTAAGTATATGCTGTTGTAGCATTAGCATGACAAAATGGCGTTAAAAGAGGCGCCGAGGCAACTGTGGTGTACCACAAGCCATAGATGACAGGGGAGAACGGGCGGAAAGAGTTGCAAGTGTAAAACAACTGTCCTCTCAGATGATCAAGGAGCTACCCACACGGACTCCTCAACAACCGTTAAGAGAACGTTGTTGCGTATGGCAGCAAGCGCCTTCGCAGCAGGCGCCTGGGTCACGCACGCAAGCTGACTGCTGTTCATCGGCGAGGAAGGCAACTGGACAGGTGACAGGAGGCCTTTTCAGATGAATCACGTTTTCTGCTCCATCGGACAGATGGCCGTTAGCATACATGGCGTGAAACGTTTGAATGCAAACACCCTGCAACAACCGCCGGACGGGTCCGGGCCGGACGAGAGCGCGTGATGGTGCGGGGAATGTTTTCGTGGCATTCCCTGGGAGATATCGTGATTATGAAAGTCGCAATGTATCAACAGAAGTTTGCAGCCATTCTCCACTTCTACATGCAGATCGCATTTTTCTCAGCAAGACGGCAACTACCAGCAGGACAATGCAACGTGACATACAGCTCGCAGTGCACGTGCTTTGTTCGAAGAGCACCACGATGGGTTTACACTACTCTCCTGGCCACCGGATCCCCCGATTTAAACCCAATCAAGGATCTGTGGGACCACTTCGATAGGGCTGTTCGCCATAAAGATCCGCTACCGAGGAACCTAGCGCAGCTGGCCACGGCACTGGAGTCGGCATGGCCCCACATCCCTGTCGGTTCCACCCAGAACTTCATTGACTCTCTTCCTGCAAGTCTCGCAAGTCAACTCTTATTCAGGATTTTGACGCGTTAATGTGACTGGACTGTGGATTACTCATCTACTCATATTTGCTTTTAAAAAAAGTGCATGGCATAATGTAAAGATCTACAATTGAGGGATAAATTGCATTGAGAAATAAATCTACACTTTTATTACTGAAGGCGCGTGACGTGTTTGAAATCTATTTGAGCTTTTGCAATTTTCAAAATTTCAGAGCTTATAATGAAAATAGGAACTACGTATAGTTTATGAATACATTTTTCTCTATTCGAGCAAAATATTTAAAGAAAGAACTTGCGATCATTTTTCAGAAAATTTTGAAAATACCACAGGGATTCCCCCCACAAGATTACCCAAAAACTAATATATTAATTATACCTGGAACGGTGGAAGTAGATCTTGTACCTGACATGTTTATCAAGTTTTTGTTCAAAAACTTCAAATGTGACAGTTATGCCTGACAGGTATTTCCTTCCGACATTTCTATCCTTCCATTCATCCATTCAGACCTCCCGATTTTGGGGTATAAATTGGCAGCGTATCCTTCCCACCTGAAACAATCTTAACCATCTTTTGAACAGCACTAACGGATCTTATTCAACCTCTACACGTCGGACATTCCTACCTCTAGATTAACCCAAATAGTCCAATTTGCAAATGACACTCCAATCTATATGTACAAATCATCCATCATTAAACTTCATAGCAAATTATATACAAACACATCTTCAAACATTCGGAAGCTGGTCCTCAAAATGGAGGATAAAAATCGATCCCACCAAATCAACCGCTAAAATATTCACATACAAACCTTACTCGCGTCCCATCCAATTAAGAATAAACAATAATATAATTACATGGACTCCAAATAACAAGGAAGTTAAATACTTAGGACTCCATCTGGACACCACCCTCAACTGGAAAACTAATATTGACAACAAAGTTCAGCAAACCAAAATTCATGAATTAAACCGCTCTTATATAAATCAATCATCAGACCCCCGCTCCTGCCCAATATGGACAAATGCGGCCAAATATAACATTCAAAAATTGCAAGTCATCCAAAACAAATTCTTATGATCCATCACCCAAACTCCCTGGTTCATCTTCAACAACCAACTTCACACCGAATTAAACATCAAACCAAACTCTCACCATATCGTCAATAACTTTTACTCGAACCTGCAATTATTCAACCAAAGGAGAAATCTCAAACTGGGTTTATATACAGAACATCACTCACGAATAAAAATCACACATCCGTCACATGCATTTTGGATATATCCAGCAATATAGAATAAATTAATTAAGGTGCTCTGTGAGTCCCCTCGTCAGATGTAAGTTAGTGTTAGTAGTAAATTAGATTAACTTAGATAGTTAGCCAGTAAATACAAATGTAAAGTTGACATTAAATGGACTTTGTAATTTCATCCAGAATATAAATAAAAAACAAACAAACACGGATCTTAATTCTGATGTAGGTGCGAAGTGTGTTCGAAAGATCCTCAAACAAGGATTTTACGACCAGAAATTCGAGATTGTATCGTTGAAATGATTCCAAACTTGTCGCCCCTATACTACAGTATTGAAAGGAAAGAAAAAATAAGTTAATAATATTTTCTCGAAAACGACTTCAATTAGAAAAAAGTGTCGTTCTTTCCATTGGGGAGGACCCGAGCCAGGTCTTCACTGCCCTCTCCTTGGTCGCCGCTACTGCGCGCGAACACTAGAGTTTTTAAATGTGATACTAAGGATGATGACTAATGATGACTAACAATAAAATTGATTATTAAAGTGATTTCATTATGTGTAAATTTGATTTTACGATCACCTTGAGGTCAAAGAAAGGAACAAATCACAACGTACAACACAAAACGTCGAAAACAACGTGCTACCACATGTACAACCAGGCAGACAAATAGGCAGCCGATTAAATACTACGGCAGGCAGGTGGATCTGACTAAACAAACGAAGATTGATACTCAGGAAAGTGGAAAACAGATGGGGTGACGTTCAACGTGACTGACGCTCTCAAACGAACGGATGAACTAGAAAGTTATGGACTGACAGATTCAAACACGGAACAGACACTGACATACAGACAGACGGCGACAAACAGACGTAAACAGCACCGACACCGCGATAAACAAGCTATTTAAAAAAGATCTTTAAACAATAAACACGTTCGCGGCGGGAGGCTCATCGGTGAGCGTGGGCGGGATCGCGCGGCGGGGCCACGGGCGGCCCGCTGCGCAGTGGGCCGAGGCGGGCGGAGGGGCGGGCAAAACACCACGAGAGCTGCCCCAGGGTGTCTCTGCAGGGCCTCTGATCGGGAGATCCTAGGTTCGAGTCCGGACGATAGCAGGATTTTCGACTCTAGCTTGTAGCTAGGTCGAATTCAGTCGCTGTCTGGAGGAGAATTCGAGAGGCCGGCTGCTCTGATCGGTAGTTTTCCGTGGTTTCTTCGATCAATACCAAGCGAATGCCG
Organism: Gryllus bimaculatus; assembly: GCA_017312745.1. Classification (NCBI taxonomy): domain Eukaryota; kingdom Metazoa; phylum Arthropoda; class Insecta; order Orthoptera; family Gryllidae; genus Gryllus; species Gryllus bimaculatus. The sequence goes on from BOPP01000056.1 coordinate 2,445,457, forward strand.
GAGCAGTTCCCTAACAAAAGGGCTAAGGGGCGATCTCTCCTTTCTCTTCCTTGTCCTATCCTCACCTTCCTTACGCACATTTACACTAATATGCCCTACACTACCACACATCCCGGAAGACCGGTCGAGTCCTTAGATCTTGTCTCAATTGAGGGATACCCCGCTGTTGGGAAATACCTTTTTGGGGAATACCTCATTAGTCGACGGTACGTCGGCGCCGGATCTCACCATCTAAAAGACGAAGATAACCGTCACCTCCTGATACATGCACTACACGTACGGGACAAATGACCTTAACAATTGACGCGCCCGGAAACACAAATTAATCAAATCAAAGCGAAGAAAAGGAGTTAAATATATTACATTATTATATATTATTTACTCTTCTTGTTAAACATTCAAATGTCTTTCAAGGATGTGTACAAATACATTATTTCCTTAATTAAATAAAAAAGCAAAAACGGATTAGATTTATATTTTCTAAGGTCCTACATAATAACTCATTAAAAATAATTCAATATTTTGTTTGAGTTTGAATTTCGTACTGCTTATTAAGGATGTTGAAAGAGGTCTTTTGAATTATTACGATTTGCCTAATTTAAATGTATTAGTTGCTGGACAATACGGATGAACGTAATAAAAACGATTTGATAATTTCGAAATCCACGCACTTATTGAATTTGTAGCCAGTTCTTTTAAAGTTTGGTCATTACGAGTAAATAAAGGAGCTTTTAGTATTTGACATAAACATTTATTTTGAATAACTTCTTTCTTTTATTTGTCCTTGCAGTGCCATCTCATACAGATCAAGCATATGATATTGTAGGAAGAATTATATATTTATAAATTAAGAAATGGTTTGTCAAACAACAATTAATAATGAAACGGAGAAAAAAGGAAAAAAATAATTAGATAATAGAAAATAATAAAAGAAAATTAAAGATATGAAATAAAAAAGGAAAGAAAATGCACGGAAGAAATAAAAAATTGTCAAGGGGAAGAATAGCGGTAGAAAAAAAGAAAAGCAATTGCAGAAAGAAAAGGAATAATATAAAAGAAGAAATATAGAAAGCAATTGGAAAATTCCCTTAGCCAGTTCGAATATTCGATTAAGTGAAAAAAGTTCCACTTTTGTGCGAAGGGTCACGGGTTTAATCTAGACATAGATGTTCTTCCTTTGCTTTCAATTGTATTTCGCCCAGGACGCAACACATTTTGCTGATCCAAGGTGTTTGCAAGTGTGTCCAGTGTGAAGGCAATCTCTTGCGAAGGTGCTAGGGTGCGTTCACTGTGGCTTGAAAGAGACCCAATAAAAATAAGTTCTTCGATACGCGTAACCCTTCGTTAAGATTCAAATCAACAAAGTAGCTAGATGGTGGCAAGTCTGTAGTTTGATAGATGCTTGACACGTGTCCGGAGGAAATGACGCGTTCATAGAGGTAATCGACATGAACCGTGCGTCGACTCAACTGGGCGGAGTTCAAATAGTTGTCACTAGGGAGGTCGGGCACGACCCTGAACAGTTTTTGAATTGGTTGATTAGTGTTTTCAGTCGTGTCTAATGCTAAGATCGTTGGTACCATAAGTGTAGTACATGTGATCGCGGGACGTGGTAGTATCTTCCCCGCTGGATGGCAAGATCCGGCACCGATCCACACATCGGCTTGCGGGGATTTCTCATCCAGGTGTCTCCCACCAGCAGGTCACCGCCCCGGCCAGGACAAGTTCTAAGCTCCCAACTGGTTCTCGAAAATGTGTGGACCACGCCTTCCCCTTCTCAAATTTGCTTGACATCAGTGAGTGTCAAAACTTCGCCCACATGACTGAACATACCGTAACAACCTCCTTGAGAAATTACCTTTATCTCGTTGATCAAACACTGGTTTTGAAACAAAGGGTGATTAAATAATTTTCTAGGTGTTCTGATTGTGAATAAGATAACATGAGAAATAATGAAGTGGTTTTTATTTGAAGTCATTTTCAGCTGTTGATTGATGATATAAAAGAATGATTAACTGAAGAAAATTAATTTATTTTCATAAATTTAGTTCTTAAAAATAAAATTGAAGTATTTTCTTAACTGGGTGTAAAGGAGAGGATATTGTTACATTCATTTTGAAAGGATACTTACAGGTGTAAGTGTACCTTAAGTTCATTTTAAAATGCTATAAATCGTATATCGTTCGAGTTTATGGATATCAATATTATTCTAAGTTCCATCAAATCAATCTTAACACCGGAAATATCAAATTTCTTTTTAAATACATATGTAACTTCTTAAACATTTTACTTCATTTATTGCATAATTGACGCTAGCCCATCGAAGTACATAAATTCCTTTGTGGCAAGTGGCCGGCGATAACCATGTCATATCTAGCCCACAGGGTCCTACAATTAAGTTCGCTATCTTGCAAACTCGCAATCTTGCTGTGAGGGCTGCACTATGCCGGCCCTACGAAGGTTGAACAGTGAAAAATCCATAATGTGCCAGAATGACAATGAAAGTCAGCGGATTCTTTAGGTCACCAAAAATATTGAACGTAATACAAATAGCTTTGGAATGGCATCACATCTCTAATGACCTTGCCCCCTATATATTCTTCCTTTACTCGAAGACCACAGAAGTTTTGAATGTGTATTGTTAAAACAAAGAGCACATAATAACTCTGTAATTATTGAGGATATTCCAGAAAATTACCCCTCCAAAATTGCTTTGAAATAGGGAGTATCTGGAACGAGTGAATAGCTTTCCAAGGGAAGTACTTTGGAAGTGAGCATGTCTGTGATATTTATTAATAAGGGTTGCGGTGTATTTTCTAGATTGGATTTTGAAATTTAATTGTCAGACTCGTGTTTCTCTCTCCTTGTCCCTTATGCATTATGTTGCGGAAAACCTCGCGTTAAATTCGCTGCTGAGAAGCCAACGCATACTTCTCATATCTAGAGTATGTCCGTTCCCCTAAGGATGAAATGTTATCGGTTAGAAAGAAATGCAGTAATACTAATGTACTAATAATCATAAAAATAGAAAAAGTAAAAAAAAACCTCCAGAAATGAAACTTTTGAATGCAGTAAACTGTAACAATTGTAGTAATAGTATGTTAAAGATATCGTCATGGACAATCTCAAGCAAAACACAGGCCCTACTTGTGACCTTTTCACGATTACACAAAAGGAGCTAAAAATGGAAGACATTCTAAGAAAGTAAAGAACCTAACATAAATTTATAAATGCAAATTAACAATACAGAAGTAACCAACACATTTAACACAGAAAACCAAAGTAAATGGGTGCTACAAAATATAACAATTATTATATCTGTAGCCTCGACATTTGGAAAAAGAAAATAGATTTGCCATAGAGTTTATCACCATTGGGCAGAATTGCAGTTTCCCAAACTTGCGGTGGAATCAAGATTTTTTCAATGGAGGGGTGTATGTGCCGGATGACCGTGAAATAAGCCTGCACGCGTAGGGTACGGATAGCCATGAACATCGAAGAAAATAAGAAATTTCGTTTATAACGGTTGTGTTACACCGTTAGGTTATGGCCACGAACGCTCGTGTTTGCCAGGACGGGTGAAAGGAACTGGTGAAACTGTCACATACCTCCAGCGGGCGTGATTGCGACAATAATGATTCATTCACTGTTTCGTATATCAACGGCTTCGACAATTATTGCTGTAAGTGTAGTGTATGTTTTTACCCCGGGAGTGGCGGTATTCTTCCATCGCTGAAAGGTGATCGGCGCCGACCTACAAGCCGGTTTGCAGGTGTTTCCTCAACAAGGTATCTCCCATCAGCGCAGCATCGCCCCAGGCAGGAAAGCTTTTAAGCTTCCGACTAGTCTTCCGATGTGTGGTAGTGTAGTACATGTATGTGTAAGTAAAGGGTGAGGATAGGACCAGGTAGGAAAATAATGATCAAGGGCAGTCGGTGGCCTGTTTATTAGGGAACAGCTCTGACATCTGCTTGATATTGATCGGAGAAACCAGGAAAATTACTGATCAGAACAGTCGTTCGCTAGAATTCTCCTCCAGACAGCGGCTGAATTCGAACTAACCAGTGGCGAGTTCGGATCGACAGGACTTGATCCCTGAGACACCGCAGTGACTTCTGTTGATGCCCTGAGTCGGTTTGCGGTAATAAGTTCCGTTTGGAAAGAAGTTTAAGAAACCCTTCACAAAATGCGTTGCCCTCCTAGTCTCCGGCATTTGGGCCCACTGCGCGGCGGCGCCGGCAGAGGTGGGGGGGGTGGGGGTGGGGCTGGAGGGGGGGGGAGTGGGCGGCCGGTTGTCGGAGCCGGCGCGGCCGCCGCGCGCGCAATGTGGGGGCGCCGGCGCCGCACACCGGCGCACCGGCGAAGCTGGCGGCGACGCGCAGTGCCTGTGACCCAGCGTTGCGCCGCCGCGCCGCCCGACGTCGCCCGCAGCGCCCGCCGCGCCCCGCCGCCGCGCCGCGGCGCCGCCGCCGTCGCTGCCTTCACCCGCCTCCGCCCGCAGATTGTTGCATACGGCCGAAGCAACGCCTGCGTTGTATGGTGTAAGCAACACTGGCCTCGATGAAGCAAGCACCTTCTTTTCGGGTAAGTGCTAATGCGCGTGCCTGGAGGCGCCGAGCGCAGCGGAGCGGCGGTTCTGTGGCGGTTTTGTTTGGGTGCGAGTGTTATCGTATGGTGCGGGGAGTGTTGTTTGTTCGCGACAGTACTGCCTCGGAGGGCGAGGAAAAGGAAGAATTATGTGCTGAAATCGAATGTCTATCGGTTTTCCGTTGTATTAGGACGTAATTTTGTTTCTGTTTCGTTCCTTCTGTCAGATTTACACCTAACGGAGTATAATATGTTTAATATATATCTCACATGAATACTACGTTTGTTCTAATTCTTCTTCAGTATATTCTGACTTAATGTTCATTTGCTATTAATTCTGTGACAGCATCGACTAGTCCGCGCTCGTTTGCTAGAGGCGCCCAGAGCGTGGCAGTCGGTCAGCTGAGCGGGTGTTGCCGGGGGGAGGCGCTGCCTGGGCCGTCGCCGGGCGCAATTAATAAGGGCATCGCCGATCTTCAGGCGCTCCCGCAACAGATGGCGATGTGTGACGATCGCGGCGGCGGCGGTGGGGTGGTGGTGTGGTGGTGGTGCGGGCAACGCGATGTAGGGCCGGGCGCAATGCGAGCGTTAGCATCCCGCCGCCGACCCGGCGGTCGCTGCGCCGCCGCCGCCGCTGCGATCGACCACGGCGTCCGGACGCCGCGCCCGGCGCCATTCGGCGATATGGAATCGATGAGCCGCCGCTGCTTCGGAAACGACGCTCAAGAAACAATTTCCTCGCGCCCCCCCTCACCCTCACCGCCACCCCCTCCTCCACCCTCCGTCACCGACGCTCTCCGCCGACCGTGCCGTGTTCGATTTCGCCGGCTCGATCCTCACTCCTCCTCCTCCTCTTCCCGAGAGAGAGAGCTTTCGTCTAATGGAATTTTAATTCCACGGACGCGAATCAATTTGTGAAAATGCATAAATCAACGCGGCTTTGTTGCGGCGCCGAAGGAATCACGATCGAGGGAGCGGTGGCGTGTCAATCGAGTCGATCTACGTTGCCAGATACCTCTTGCGCTGATGGGGAGAGAAACACGTTTCTTGGAGACGCGAGACTTGGGGCAGAAAGCACAGAGAGAGAGGTGTAGTCGCAATAAACCTCTACAATAATAGTTCGATTATTCAATTTTCAATACAGTAAATATTCTTTATATATTAAATTTTCTTTCATCTTGGTAGCATTCCAAATATTTCCAAATTTACTTTCATATCTTCATATCAGACGAGTCTTAAATTCTTGAGGGCGCGCGGCAATTTTTTACATAGGTATCTCCACATCGGGCTCTTTAATCTTCAAACAACCTCAATTTTTATAAAGCAAATTCCTGGAGCACTGGAGTGGATGCTTATTTTCAAAAGTACCGCCCGTAAAAGATTTATCTCCTCTTTTATTTTTACGAGTCTTCGGCTCCGAGCTTTAATTTTTCTCCTAAGGGCACCTTCCCCTGCGGCGCACCTAACACAAGGCACAGAAGTCTCCTCTGCGGAAGGTAGATACGTCGCTTATCTCGCGGCGCAACTAAACGTTGTTCCTTCGTATGCCGACGTGATTAGAATCTCGAGCGTTAACTGCGAGGAGAATGGCGTGTTCCGCGGGGGAGCTGTTCGCTGCGCACTCGTCGCCTTTTCTGCGCACGCGGCGCGGGTGGGGGGGAGGGGGCACGCGGGAGAGGCGAGGAGAGAGAGAGAAATTGATTTAAGAGAACGAAGCAGATTTTTGCGCAGACGGCGGAGAATTCCATGAAACGCTTTTCGTTATTGCCTCCGCGCCGGAGATAAATGATGGGTCCAGTTTTCATGAAGACGTTGAAACAAACAAGGATTGTGTCGGTTTTTCATAGTTTTCCCGACTGCTGAAGATAGGCACGTTGTAACGGTCTTTACTTTCCCATTTTGTGTACAGGCACTTTTCAAAATTAAATTCTTCGTCTATTTATGATGAGGAAACACTAAAGTAATTTGACTCGTTCAGATTATTTACGAAGTAGTGAAACCAACGCGAAGGTATTATAAAATGTATAGAATCTTTTTTTATTAGCTAGTCTCCTTTAGTTGCGAATAATGCGTTGTTAATTCGAGATCAATTATAATACGTTGGTCAAACATTTTAGAGCTTTTATTGTTGAAAAGAAGTACTACAGATTGTGTACTCTTTCAGTTTTAACGCTTAACTATCGTGTCCAGAAGTTACACACTTACTCTTTATTTGGTAAATAAATAGGTACAATATTTTATAAATATTACATAATACTTACATTTTACGTTTTTACATAATTTACTTACGTTTTTACAAAATATTTTCCCGTGATTACTCATTAGGCAAATTTTATCTGGGGTTAGTACAAAATTGAATTTAAATCTAGTCAGTCAAATTCGAAAAACAACTAAAACTATGCTGGAAAATTGATAGGTCTACATCAAAGGCGTTGACTCGTTGTGTTAATGTTGAATTGATCTCATTAGCGAAATGTGTTTTACAGTTATAATGTATGCAAATTGGTAATTCGTGTGTCTGAATGAACGCATGCCCAGAAAGGGTATTGGAATTGAAAATTCGTATTGCAATAATTAACATTCGTGTTCACAATAAGTGGATATTTGTTGCACAACTTTAATATGGTTCGAAATTTCATTTGAAGATTTTGGTTTTGGAGATGTGTGCCATAGCTCAAGTGGAAGTAAAATATGCACAGTTTATTTTACAGTTAACAAAAACGCGTACATTTCTTTCATATTCTTTCATAAGTAAAATAATATTATAAATGACAGACGAGTAATTATTTAAAGTAATGAATTATTGACGAGACCACTGATAACATAAGGAAAAAATGTTTTCAATTAACATGAATCTTCTGATTTTCTTTTGTAAATGGAATCTGCTTTGCGATAATTAATATTTATAATATTCGTCTGTAAATCCGTTAAATTATTTTCACATTCTTACTTAATAATATGCTAAATAATGCTACCAATTAATTTTTTTGTAGGTTTTATATGATTGGTTGTCACAAAAGTGAATAGTAGACACACAATGAAAATGACTCACTCACAAAATGTCACTCACAATATTATATTTATATAATTATATTCATAATATGGCAGCTCTAAATCATAAAATACTATATTTTTAGAGATGAAAACTTGAAGTTGGAATGCTTTCCCTTTTGTCTAGGTAGTATATCCTCTAAGAAAACTTTACACACCTACACCGCGAAAGCATGTGAGAGAAAAAAGTCCCAAGATGCAAAAGAAAAATGACATAAAAATGCCATTTTACAGAAAAGCATTTTGAATCGGAGCTGTATATTTTGCAGCCAAAAACCGCATTTTACTCCATCGACTGCTTGCGAACTTAAACTAGAAATGTTTACTAGTAAAGATAAGCTGTGTTCTAATCACCTTTCGTCTATTAACTACAAAACGACCAATTTTGAAGTTGCAACAACTTTCAGTGGCGAACTGTCTACACACGTTTTAGAATAGCCTTTTAGTTCGAAAATACCCGCCTTTTAGTCTCGTATCGTGGAGTACTTCATTCTTGCGTTTTTTAGTTGGCGATTAGTAGAAAACATTTATTACTTTCGAATAAAAAATGAAATTTATTTTACGAAGAAGTAAAAAATTCCAATTTGTAGGGATCCAAGGAATAAAATATTTATTTTTATGCAGGAGAGTTTGTGAATAAATATTTAACTGTTGCAATATGGAGCACGCGACTGCCAATGATATTTGTAAAGCTGTATTCCTACTTGAAGAATATACAAGGGAAAATGAAGTTTACTTACTTTGTGAACGGTGCAAACGAAATGAAAAATCTTAATCTCGGATGTAAATGAAATTCTGCAAACGCATCTGAGGACGTTCTCGTTCAAACAACCATTGTATCTGTTTTGACAGTCGGTCTCAAGACGCCGTGAGAATCGACCTTTACAAAGTGGGTGAGTCAGTCTCACCTTTGCGCAGCAAAATAAACAGTCTCCTCAGCTTCAGAAGGTCGTCTCTAAATTTGTGTACTTTGGTGTCACAGCCTACAGTAAAGATGGGTGTAACAATCTGACGTCCCTCAAGGCGCTCTAGAGAAACCTACAAAACCCGCTCTTCTTAGTGTTTGCTGAAATCCACGCGAAAAGATGTTATAAGAAGAATGAGTAGTCTTTGTAACATCATGTAACTGTATCAGCATACGTGTATTACGCTATACTCGCGAATGTCATTGTGAATGAAAAATAATGCGCACGTAACATGTTTACAGGTGTTGAAGAAAAGTAAACAAACTAACGACAGTACTAAGGACCACAAATATGGTTATATGATTTTTAACACATGTCAAAATATTACAGAGTTTTGTAATAAAATAATATCGTTTTGACAAAATTAACAATTTTAAATTGTCAATTCTCATTCGGAATCAACGAATGTTTAACCTAATCACGGCATTCATTTGGTCAAGAGGACTTACGTTTTGAACCGCCTCTTCCCAGATCTAACTGTATAAAAAATCTGGACGAGAAATCTCGGGGCCGAGTTCGGATCATTTACTGTTGCTTACCTTCGACCAGTGAAGGGAGGGCGGGAGCGGGAGCAGTGCAGCCAAAATGGGCTGAGGACCGTGCCCGATCCTTTCTTACCCCCCCTCTCGTCCCGACCTCTTTCTTTAGGATCGAGAGGTGATTTTCAGAGTGTACTTTGATCGTAATAGTTACTGATAGTTACTAAGAGAACACGAAATATTTCTCATTCTCCACGGCTGTAATCATTGCTGAGGGTAATAACAACGAAAATAATTGCCAATTAAAAAGTAATGTTTTAAAGCGAGGCGACACAGAAGACTACATTGACTGTGTTCGCATGAGAAACCATTCCCTTAAATAGTTTCAAAATAACTATTATGCCAAATGCAATCACTTAAATTTTCATATTACGAATTAATCCTGTCCACAGTGTTTCATTGTTTCGTCAATATAATTTTTTAAGGTATGTTTTAATGGAACGTGTTGAGCAAATTGCATTCATAGTCCAGCCCTGTGTCCAGCTTCTACAGACAACTTGATTACAAGGGTTCGCAACCTCGAGTTACATTCACAGACCCGCACCATCTGTCCTCACTACGCCAAGACTGCGCAGAAGAGCTTGAAAAATCTGAGAACTTCCAAACACGCCACCAATTCAAATGAGACCATTCGTGTGGGCCTCCCTCACTCATCGTATTATTTATTCTTTGGAATTGTTTGTCTCTTTCTGAATATTTTTACGAACTGTGTGCTTCTACCCTGCAAAGGAATCTGGTGGCAAGAGAAAGATTGTAAACGACCACCAGGCATTTCCAAGTTTCTCGGCGATACCCACGTCGTTTGTGCGAAAGGGATGCGGAAGGAGACGGGTTTAGACTCGACACGTTCCGGATTCCTCCAGGTTGTCACTGGTTGAGTTGGGACTCGCTTTTGGTTAGTGTTCCCTTCTCCTCAAAGTAAGGGAAAATTCATAAATTTGTGCAAACTTCAGAATGATGAGTATCAGTCAACCAATCTCAGAGATAGTCGATAATAGCTGAGGAAGAACCCTATCGAGATTCCTAGGCTGAAATGGTGTTGGTATACCTGTAGATGTCACGGAATGAGTATTTAGTATTTTCAAATACGTCTAACTTACAAACTACATTGATCTTGCAATTATAGTGCATGTTATGAGCCGGAAAGTGGCGATATTCCTCCACATTGGAAGTACAGATCTGGTGTATTCGACTACAGATTGCATTGCGAAAGTTTCCCTCCTACGCGTATCTCGTCCGGTGACATATTGCTCAGCGGGGCAATCTGTGAGCTACCGATTGACCTCTCGACATGTGTGGTAGAACATGTAAGTGTTAGAGTGTATTTAAGATGGAAGAGGGACAGGCGAGGAAGGGAAGACAGCGCGTCATCCGTGGCGCCTTTGTTAGGATACTGCTCCGGTATTCGCCCGGTATTGAACCGAGAAAAACTACCTGAGCAACAGGCCAATAGAATTCTACTCCAGACTGTATATTCGACCTAGCTCTCTAGTTAGTGTCGAGAATTAGCCACCGTCTGGGCTCGAACCTTGGGATCTCTGGGTCTGAGTCTCTACAGCGCCAACGGTTGCTGATGCTGATTGACCCCAGCTGGTCTCATGATGTCGCTTCCTAGAAACACGAGTAAATGGAAAGACGTCGCGATGCGACGAACAAACCCGACGTCCACCTCCAGGGCATGGAAAGATCACATGAAATTGGGATTATAAAGCCTAAGCACACTACTTTATTTATTTATTTATTTATTTATTTATAAATTGGTGTTCCACAAATACTGAAATGACATTGATGTGCTGCTGTTAATATGAGGAATCGACTTACTGCCGCGAGAACATGGAAAGCGAGAATTTGAATAACTTTATTTCTCATTGAACTCTAGAAAACTTGCACAGATGGTGAATGGTACGATTATCACGTACGTAAACACATTTTGAAATTCTGAAACAAAATGGAAAATCGAGCTCTTTAGCAAAGAAATTGTATTAAAGAAATAAAAGTACAAGAAATTTTGTATTTGGAACAACATACCTTTATGGTAATAAAAATACGAAGATGACGTGGTTATGATACATTCTGAACTCTCATGAATTATTGGAGAAGAAAGCTTGGAATTAAAGGTGTCCACAATGCAGGAAAATATATGTTGAAATCAGAGATCTGAAGGACCTGAACGATCGCCTCAAATTTAAGAAACAAGTCCAATAGTATGAAAAACAGAATCGAGGAGATATTGCGTTGTATGAATCTTCATTTTCGAGACGGCGTCTTAGCGCCAAAAAGATGTAATGAGCACATGAAAACCCTAACCGATTTAAAATAACATTAATTCTGAAGACCAATGATTACATAAAGTTGTTTGATTATTACGTATCCGGTCGCATCACCAGCTAAAGCAATTAGTCCCGTAAGTGCAGTGCGTGTTATATCCCGCGGGGTTCCGGTGTTTCTTCTCAGCTGGAACAAGATATCCAGTGCCGTCGTGTACGACGCGAGTGGGATTCGAGCTCTAAGCTCCTGGCTGTCATCCCGATGGATGTGGTAGTGTAGTTCATGTAAATGAAAGTGTGAGTGTATGAGTGGTTGAAAGGGGAGAAGGGGTCCAAAGATAAGAAGGGAGGTCTGTTCCGCCATTCGCCTGGTGTTGATCGGAGAATCCACGGAAATCTACCAGTCAGAGCAACCGGCGTCTAGAATTCGCATAGCGACCGAATTCGACCCAGCTTCTTAGCTTGTATTAAAAAAAACCACACCACGGAACTCGAAACTCAAATCCTAGGATCTCCCAGAGTCACAGTTGTGCCATCAGTTGATGTCCTGATCCATCTCAGCTTGTCTCTAAACTGTTATATTTACGATTAGGTCATTGTAGAGTATATATTTTTTGCAAAAATATCCTTCAGAAAAGAAATTTTATTTTAATTTATTTCATTTTTTTATTACATTCAAGTTCATATTTTTACATTTTTTCTTAACGAGACGAACTCACATAAAACATTCTGCTTTCCACATTTTTATACTGTTTGTTACTCTTTTATTTTCCACAAACTTTCGCATTCTTTCAGAAACTGCAGTGCAGAGTTGGTAGAAAACTGATTCGGAGTATTTGATAATGTTTCCTTCTCTCTCCAAACAGAAGTGGCGTACAAGCAGATAAATACTCTTCAACGCGCTATCCAAAGAACTGTTCTTAAAGTGAACTCGGAAGTTTCTTTGAAAAGAGTATACGCCACGTTTTCTTTCCGCTGCGCGTTCCAACGTTCCGACAAAACACATCGTCGGATTCACCAGGTTGCTCTTTCTTTCGTTGAAATTCTTTGGGTAATGAACACAGCACGGCCCTGAGGATCTTTTCTTGTTGGAGTTCTGGAAGTCCAACTGTTCTTTTCAACGCCATCTCTTTTCGAAATTAAAGTACCGTCAACAGCATTTGATGATTAATGTTCGGTAATTTTTAATGCTTTAACACAATAAAATTAACTTTGGTGTAACTCTGGACCATATCCTTCAACATCATTGTTCTGTTTAGGCCCCTTAATACGAGTCCCTTAATCGTAGCATTACGAGAAACTACTGGTACTAAACACGATTTAAATACTTTTTCGTCAACTACTAGGATCTGGCAATGGGGTTTTCTGTCAAACGTTCTCCGTTTTACGGCGCATTACATATTACAATACTTTCTCTTCTTACAAAGTAAAGGCGAAAAAGGAAAAATGAAAGGAATAATTAATTTATCAAACGATCGTCAGCAGCATCATGTTAGAATAAATTGGTGAATAGATAGATAGATAGATTTAGAAGGTAATAAACTATTTTTTTAAACATTCAGAGCTTTTTACGACTGGGTATGTATTCTGCTAGTGGGAGATACCTGGATGAGGAAAATCCTGCAAATCGGCGTGTAAGTCTTCGCAGGATCTCAAATCAACCAGGAGCAGAACTCCGCCACCTTCCATAATAAAGCATGCAGGACTAAATACATTAGCGGGTGTAGCTCCCTGAAATACTCAATAATCAATCAATCAATCAATCAATCAATCTAGTTATGCATGATCGTAACGTGATTCGAATTGAATGTGGGGTTGCTGATTTCTTCACAGCATATTCAACATTTAAAATCGCTTATCCAATTTCTTATATGAACTCCTAAGAGGTGTTCAACATTATCCTCTCCAATGCATTATCGCCCTCTCAGAGTTTTGTGTCGATGGCGTCTTATAAACTGCATAACCGTTTTCTTACCCTAACGTTTTATACCGTTATTACACTCAATTTTAAGAAGCGCCGACGATTTATTTCTTGGCTGTAAACCTTGAAAATATGTTATATCCATCTCTCTCAAAAAGGAATATACATTCACATTCCTCATTGCGAATATCATAAACGACTTCCTGGCATTTGCTATGATGCAAGTACGTAATGTTTTCAAGAGTTATTAGAGGCATATTAGTTTTCTTAGAATCGGATACTATTTTTCTACAACATGTACAGTGAATATAATGAAAGTCCATATTTGCAATACATTAATTAAAAGAAGTTTCAACATTTGCATATATATGACAAAATCAAATAGAAATTGATATTTTGAAAACATCAATATTTGCATGGGCCAGCAAAGCGATACAAAATACGGGTTCATAAGTAGTTCGTGTATATTTCGTGTAATTTATATTCAGAAATAATCTGAGCTGTATATTTTACGAGTCTCGAAAGTATCTCACGGTAGAATGGTATAAAAATGTCTCTTGTAAAAGGGGCGAACAGACGTGCAAAAGAGCCCTTGACTCACGAAGATAAGTGCCTACTGCTCTTGAGACGATGAAATATTAATCAGAGTACTACGAAGCATTTCTGTACCATGTTTTTTGTCAGATATGAGGAGTGAGTGGAAAGTACTTCTCGTAGATTTGAATATTTTAGAACTTTATGATTCAGAACCAAATCTTGCAAAAAAAACAACAACAACAAAAAAACAAATTGAATTCGATAGCACTGGCTGTGATTCTAGATCATGTTTTTTGTATTGTATTTTATTAAAAAAGAGGCAAATTATAGAGTTCATGCTCCTCTATAAAATACTTTATCTTATCCGATCACCTTTGGAGGCTGTTTACTTACGTGTCTGGAGCCGGTAAGATGGTTCTTTATAACACCCCTGTGATAATGCTACTACCAATTGTCACGATAAACAACAGAAAAACTGCCACGTGTGAACTAAACAACAAGATGCACACAAAACATTATTTTATTGAAAAATGAAGGAATATAGAAAGAAACACTCATAAAAATGTCAAAATATGATACACATTTTCGTATACATTCATACAAACCGGCATTAAGTATTGTTTCTTACTTTCGTTGTAAAATAAGTTATTATAACTCCCTCGCATCCGTTCGTAAGTTTTCTCTCTCTCTCTCTCTCTCTCTCTCCACTACTTGAAAATTTCATATTCATTACGATATATATTTTACACCAGCCTTCCAATCGCCCTGCGACGCCATTTCAAGCTAGTTTGCGCTAAAAGATCGTCAGGCGCATGTGCTCAGTTTCGTAAAGGGTTCGTATTAAATTGAACAATATCGCTGTGACCATTACTTTTCTTGCTACTATTTAGCCTTCGAAGCTAGCTTATATTCGTCGCTGACACCCCATACATGGAACTTCACAAGAACACACTACAAAAGGCAAAAGTTTACCAAGACTAATACTCTTGATAGTGGATACACTTACTCGTACAGTACTACAATTAGAAGCCGTAGGTTTTACAGACTCGTAACAACTCTGTAGTATTTCTATTCGCAAATGTAATTTTTAAAACAAGTCGTCCACATCTTAAGGAAAAAAATACAAAATAAATATATTACATATCCTGAGTTTCACTTTCCTAATCACAGATCTATAAAAAACACTCTATTTCCCGAGAAATCATTACACCACTAAAAGTGACATTAAAAAATATTATAGTAATAGTTGTAGAAAACATTTGCATATTGTGCTGGCAAATTGGTCGGTTATTCATTGTCACGACTGATTATTATTTATGGTTTCGTCAAAAACTCGCGTTCTGGGGCATGAAGAAAAGACTACTTCCGGCAATTAAAGTGAAAATATCTACATTGTTTCTGAAAGTGAAATCATCTCGATATACTAAATAGGCATGCAATCATCATAATTTTCGGTAATATAATATAGAGTATATTTTCTATGTGTGCAGATTTCAAGGAATGTAACAATGAATATACAGCAATGGAAACGTTACTTCTCATTTTCTTGACGCGCCATTTCTATTGCTATACAAAGGAGAGAGGCAGATGGACGGTGCAAAAGTGCTTCTGTAATTCGATTCGAGTGCTCGAAATGGAAGATAAATTATTAGCGATGACGTTCAAGCGGTGAAAAACAATGGAAGAAAATAAAAAGAACAAAGTCGTCTTTGTAGTCTTTAATGAATAGTAGTACCCTATCCAAAAGCGAAAGAGTCATTTTGGAAATAGTCTAGTCGCTCAACAAGTCCATACAGCGATAATATTTTGCAGAATTAGTTACGAACGTAATATTGTTTACACTTGTGTATACCAAACAAAAATTATCTACAATTATCTGAGAAATTACTTAATTTAAACAACGGCTAAAATATTGATAAAATCTGGAAGTGAAAATATGATTAATATTATGCCTAAATTTTTAACAACTTGGGCTACCTCCTTTTACTTTCTCGTAGACATACGTAAATATGGAGTAATACACTTAGTATAGAGAAAGTGAAGCAATGCCGCGAAAAATCGATTTCGAGATTTCAACGGAAACACATGTTGAAACGACATATTGCTCCATTTTGTTTTTTCAAGGATTTCAAAACTAATTTTTTGACATTTCACTCACGTTAATATTTACATCAGCGGCGATTCGTTTGCATTATTGCATTGACGAGTACATGTGCTTCAAATGATGTCTTATGTTTCTCAGAAACAAATGTTTTCTTGGAAAATAAACTCAAAATTCCGCGTTTTCAGAAATGTTTAAACGCCATTTACTAAAAAACTGATCCACATTTTTTCTTGAAACATTCCTATTGCATAGTAATAATTGGTCTGTTTGAGTTGACATGAATATAATTTTGATGTAGTTTTTGCTTTTTAAAAATTATGCAATTGTAAATTATTTGAAATTTTTCTCGCGCCATTAATATTCACATTTCTAGTGATTTGTAAACATTATTGCATTTGTGAGTTGAAGGGCTTGAAATGACTTTCAATGAAATTTTTTGAAAACTCAAGAGTTCTGAATGAAAAGAATTTCCCTTTTGCAGTGAAGCTTAAACGTCTCTTAAGAAATTTAACTTAAACTTAAAAACTTTCTCCTAGGTTGCATTCAATTTACAAATTATATGTTTGAAAGTGTTTCGAGGTTCTTGATCAATACAAGAAACGTGTCAATCGATCAATATTTGCTTAGAGCCTCTTGTATTTCACAAAACAAACATGTTTAAACCTCAAGAGGGCACGAAAAGAAGCCATAGATTACCAGTTAAGCAGAGAAAAGTCCCTACCGGCCAGCAAGAGACGAAGCTATAGAAGTGACACTCATCTGATAGATCAAGCGAGGCGGAATTGGATTAGAAAAAGCAATCAAGTAATCTCTGTTTGAGTGTGCACTTTCAGTAGAGGAAATATTAGTTTTTCAAAGAATCAACAGTCCTGTCCAGAAAATTCATAAGATTAGGAATGAGCACCAGTTACAGGAGTGTGGGGGAAGCTTTTATTGCGTTTAGAGATCGTTTACTGATGAAAATTCTATTTCCATTACTGAGAACCGAATATTTTTAGTTTTCAAAACATTCTAACTACTTTCATTGGTACCGTTATTCATTATTGATGGGTATATAGTAAAATAGAGAGGTAGGAATTCTGGGTAATAAAAAACGTGACTATATTATTCTTCTATTTCATATGACTTAGAGGATCTTGTCACTGTTACTTTACTGTTTTTGACGATAAGTAGGTTAAGTGTTTTTTTTGCGTTCAGCAGTAAAGTAAAACCGATATTGGTAAAAAGATTCCTGCAAACTGTCTATAAATTCCTGTTAATTTATAATTGTGGCTAAGTAATTGAAGTAAGACTATTGCGGTATTAATACAGGCTCATTAAGAAAGTAATATTTTTGGTAGGTTATAAAAAATATCTACCGTTGTAGCAATACTTTATTAATTTAATCATCACATAAGTAACAATACATAATCATTTCTAAAAGAAAGCATGCTATATATTTTATTTTTGTGGAAAGTGTTTTTTAAGCAAGAGAAGAAAACCTATGTCGACAGCAAATACTTTTGCAAAAATGAACAATATTACGAGTTATTAGAGAATTATTTCAGCCCAATATGATAAAACGAAAATATAAATTGTAGGTTTATTTGTATATCCTTGTTTATATATTTATATATCCGCT
The DNA here is from genome assembly GCA_017312745.1 of Gryllus bimaculatus. Classification (NCBI taxonomy): domain Eukaryota; kingdom Metazoa; phylum Arthropoda; class Insecta; order Orthoptera; family Gryllidae; genus Gryllus; species Gryllus bimaculatus. The sequence goes on from BOPP01000056.1 coordinate 2,463,049, forward strand.
ATTCCCCTTGATATATTATTTCAATGGACAGTTACAAGAACAACGACAAGCACATTTGGTCGAATAATATCAACAATTACAATGTTTTGACGTCGCGGACTGCCCAGGCTTAAGGCAGAGGTGTAGCCGTGAGAGATGACACTCGCGAAAATAATTTTCCCTGACCTTAGAGGTAATAAGAGTAAAAGTTTTTGAACTTGCCCTAGCTGAGGTGGCTCCGGGCATCAACGGATGCCTGTGCATTGTCTCTGACCGTTAGTTCCCACGGTTCGTGTCCCAGCTGGGGTAGGATTTTCGACAACCGCTTGATAGCTAAGTGGAATTTAGCCGCTGATTGGAAGTTACTTGTTGAGTGCGGCTGCTCTGACCAGTAGTTTTCCATGGTTTCCCATATCATTACTAGGCGAAGGCCTGAGTAGTACCTTAACAAATGGGTCTCGGACTACTCGCGATCTATGTTTCCTCTTCCTTGTCCTAATCTCTCCCTTTATTTTCACACACACTTGTATTCATTACACTGTCACACGTGTCCTGACGGTGGCAGTATTTTCGATACTAGCTTGTTAGCTAGATCGATTTCAGTCGCTGTCTGGAGCTGCGGCTAGCTGTTCTGATCGGTAGTGTTCCGTTGTTTCTCCGATCAACGCCAGGCGGATGCCAGAGCAGTGCCCTAACAAACGGGCCACGGGCCCCGCGCGATCTCACCTTCCTCTTCCTTGTCCTTACCTCACCACTTAAACACGCACTATACTACCTCACACGCCGGGAGACCCGTCAGTAGATGAGAGCTTGCCACGACTGAGGCGGTGCCCCGCTGGCGAGAGATACCTGGGGGGAACCCTGCTAGCCGACGGTAGGTCGGCGCCGGATCTCGCCATACAGCGGGGAAAAGATCACCGCCACCTCCCGAGCAAAAACATGCACTACACTTACGGGACTATTGACCCTGGTAGTTAGTGTGCCCGAAATCTAATCCATCAATCAATCAAACGTATCGGGAGGCGAGTCAGTAGCTTAGTTCTTGTCCCGAAAGAGAAGGTTCCCAACAATAGGCACTCCCTAAAAAATCACAGAAAATATATCAGACATCTCCTCAACAGGTATTGTCGAATCGCACGCTTAAAAGAGCCTGCCGAAATATGATTTTCGTTGGGGATGACAATGCACTCCTGCCCCTGCATTGATTTCGCCGCACGTAATTCATGTTCCGAATCGCTGCGCGTGGCGAGCGTTGAGCACATATTTTCTACCATTCGAAAGTATTCAGGTATTAGTACTTCCCAAGGCGCATAGATATTAATTTTCTTCAATGAAGCCTTATTGTATGACCACGCAGATTCCGCTACATGTAGCAGAAAAAGGAGGTACATGTCTCCCGGGTGAGAGACAGGAGATTGACTTTATCTCCGAGGTTTCTTCTAGGCTTGAGAATTTTTTTGCATGCAGTGAATCTACATAAGACAGCTAGCTTTACTTCTCCTTCCTAACGAAGTCATACGAAGGATTTTTTGTCCTTTTGTGTCCGCTTGGGTATAGATGCGGACCCTCGAAGCTACAAGAATTAAAAACTTAAGAGAAGTTCTTCAGTCAAGGTCGAGTACGTGAGCAGAAAAGGAGACATTTCTTTGTGATTCAATGATTATATTTTTATATTTCAACAAAAAGTAAAGTATCTGAAATATTGTATTGGAAATTACTCTGCAGAAACAGAGCAAGGGACAATTGCTGTGTGTCACATAAGACGATGAAATACTCAGTCGAGATGACGTTCACCAGCACAGAAATATTATGTAATGTTTACCAAACGAAATTTATTACAAATGCAAAATTACACACGTTTAGCAGAATTATGAATACGTTTTGAAATATATAATTTTTATGCTTAAAAAACTATGACCTCACCAGACAATTTACATTAGCTGACGTCAGAAATATAAAGTTCAAATATATTATAGAATATTTAGTGTACCTTGTGTAAAAACATCATTTGGATATATTTAATATTTGTTCTGATCACCGTGACAAAATATAGAAAAAGAGTGTATAATAGTGAGGATTTCTTTCATGACTTCATTCTTTCAGGATGGCCTGCTAGTAAACGTCATTACTTCCTGCCCGTTATTACAATAATAAGCATGGTTCTACAGGAACATTGAGTACAGACGTTTCCCAACCATAAAATCTGCCCAGAACTTGCGACATTTCCGAAAAGGGCCCTTGCCCATTGTGCACCGTTACGTGGGATTTTTGCAGCCAGGCGCTCTCTCGCGGTGAGATGCAAATGCGTGCTCGGTCGTTTAGCTGGATGCGAGTGGATACCCACGCCGAGGAAACGAAGCGAAATGCGATTTCCTCGTAAGCGTTCTAATGCGTTTAAAAGGGGCGCGCGCTCTAAGCAGCAATTTCGTGCGGTATCGTGGCCAGTGCACGTAAGAGCACTCCGCAGGGGCCGTACCGTGCGATATCGTCGGCCTCACTGCAGCCTTGTGCCTCTCTGCAAAGAAAAAGAAGAGCAACCTTCTACATTTCGTTCAGTTTTTTTCAAAAATTTGTACTTTGTTCTGTTTTCTTGCGTAGTATCCTACCATATTAAATGGAAGCTCATTAATAGAACATTGAATATTTTTTATTGGAGAAATTCCAATAGGGATCTTTCTGCTGAAGCATTTACATAATTTCACGAAATTAACAATGCTGTTAAGGCGTCTCTACGCGAACCTGTTATTCACTGAGATACTCAAATTCTTTTATGTACTGCAACGTAATATAGGATGAAATCTGGTGAATTTGAAATTGAATAATTGGAATAAATGTTTGTTTCTCTTGGTATTTAAATTTAATAAATGTTGAAACTGTATCTTACTTCATAATTTTATAAACTTCATTATAATAAAAATTGTGTCTTGGATTCTATGGACCTCAAAGGAAATTATACATTTTGATTTTCAAGAAGTTTCAAACTTCGACGGAACTTACGGTTTCAAAAACATGAAAAAAGTGATGAAATTATCTATTAATAATTGTAATTGTTGGTTAAATTGTGCTAACAAAGAATAGCTTGTATTCTTTCTCAAGGTGACGGAGTGTTGAACTTACAGCAAGTAAAGTTCGGAGGAAAACGTTGAACTATTGCAATGAGTTTACAGATAAACTAGTGGTGCTACAGAATAGCACAGACTTTCCCGTATTAGTTTTCTATTTCCATTGGTCTCGGCTAGCTATTGCTACATATTCTTGCCAGCTGCCATCTATTGCCGCCCAAAGTACATTTTAAAAAAATCTTAATTCTTCGTCTTCCTAATAGAAGAACGGAAATATTATTTTAAGAATATTAAAGAACAGTAAAACCTCGTTATCAATGGAAATTTTAATTGAACAATTTGGAGTCATTTTTAAGAAAATGGCATTTAAGCGCCATTGCAAATTCGAAATTTAGACCTTTTCACAGAAAACTATTGAACCCTTATATGACGTCATTTCAAGCACATCCAGTCACAAATATAATAGTGTTTACAAATCGCTGAAAATGTGCATATTAAAGGCATGAGAGATCTTAAAAAAAATTATTTGCATAATTTTTGAAAAAACAAATGACTTTAGCAAAATTATTTATATGTCATATAAAAGACTGCAATTAGCACTATCTGTTGGAAAAGTTTATGGAAAAATACATTTCTGTAATTTTTCAAAAAACAAATGGATAGAGCAACATGGCGTTTATGTCATCTTATAAAGTGCATTTAGCACTATCCCTACCGAAAGTTTAAAGAAAAAAATTGGAGACTTTTTCAGAAAATCTTGTAGCAGTTGCAAATATTACACGCAATATTTAGTAAAAACGACTTAAATTTACACCATAAAATTTACACACTAAAAAATAAGACACCGCAAAACAAAATTTTAGTGTTCAACGTGAAAATCGGACCTAATCAACTATTATAAGTGCATGTTACTCTATTCTTACATGGAATTTAAAGAAACAAATTGGAGCCGTTTTTGAGTAAATTTTAAAAATGTCCGGAGGGTTTCATGTAAAGTACACTCAAATTTTGAAGAATGTTTATCAAAATCTCAAAGTTTCCAGTCGAGCCAGATGGACAGGGGTTTCTTCAATTTCGAAAAAATACTAGACTAATACTACGCATGGTTTAGGCTAGTAGAGTTCAGAGACAGACAGACAGTCAGAAGGACAGTCAGACGCAATATTTCGATTGCGTTTGCATTGTTTTTAACGCGACTCTGTCCTACGTGTTGGACGTGTCTGACATTAAATATTTTGTGAAGATGCGGCAGTGTAGGACTCTAGTTGTTTATGCCGGAGGGTTTTTTGCAGGGTTCATTCATTCCGTTCATTCACGTTCCGGTCATCCGGTTTCCCACCAGCATCAAAGTACACTGAAGTGACAAAAATCATGGGATACCTCCTAACATAGTGTCAGACCTCCCTTTTCCCGGCGAAGTGCAGCAAATCGACGTGCCATGGGCTCAACAAGTCGTTGGAAGTCCCCTGCAGAAATAGTGAACTTCGCTGCCTCTGTAGCCATCCCTCATTGCGAAAGTGTTGTCGAAGCAGGATATTTTGCACGAACTGACCTCTCAATTATATGCCACAAATCATCCTGCCATCCCACAAATCATCCTCCTTATTGAAATCAGGACTCATATGAACAAGCCACGGTTTTCCAGACGTCTAGGGTCGAATCGATGAGGTCACGAGCCCACGAGGAGCGCCGCAGGCGATGACGTGCTGTAAACTCTAAGGCACTCGTGTTGATCCTCTGTTGCCATAGCCCATTAATGCCAAATTTCGCCGCAGTGTCCTAACGGATACGTTCGAAGTACGTCCCACATCGATTTCTGCGGTTATTTCGCGGAGTGTGGCTTGTGCTTTTGTTTGCACTGACTACGCAAACGCCGGGATTTTCGGTCATTTTGTGAAGGCCCTTGGCCACTGCGTTTACGTAGTGAGAGGGTATGTCTGGAAGAAGGTACTCTTGTCACATTCTTGCCAGTATGGTTTTCGAAATTCCCAATCGATTTCGGATTAATGTCCCATGCGTCTAGCTCCATTTACTATTTCCATTTTTGAAACTTCAAAGTGCTCAACGAAAGTGAAACTGCCGTATTTTCACTTCAGAATTACAATACTTTATCTTTACTGTGTAAATAGTAAAGATAGTGCGGGGGTTGGCTCTTCTGGGTTCTCTGTCTATTCAGAATTGCCCGTTTCAACCGTCAAGAGAGCTACTGCAATCTCCGCTGCTATAGGGTTTGGAAAAGTATTAATAAAAAACTTAAAACTAATGTATGAATATTTAGAAAAAAATTGTTAATTTTCTAGATCAATACGTAAGGCATCATGCGTGAAAATATTGGGAGTATTTGGGGAAAATGAAGGGAAGGTGCCGGGTACATGTGGAGACATTTGGGAAACATGGGCGAAAATATGTTATAAATGTGCGCGGAACATAGGAAAACATTCAGGTAGTCTACGGGAGAATGCAATGAGCGTGCAGGGAGAAGGCAAGGAACATGTGGAGAACTTGCCAAGGAACACGTGGAGCAATGTGAAAATAAGGTGGCGGAAACATACGGGGGCACATGGGGAACTTTTAGGGGAATATGTTGGAAAATATGAGGGAGCACTTGATACCCCCAAGTTATGTCTTAAGCTTCATTCTTCAAAATATCACCCTTTGAATCTTCTGTTACACTTTTGAGGGTTACCCTTACTTTAAAAGAACAGGAGGTCAGAAACGAGCAGGAAAAAAATTTAAGATCAGAGACAAAGATTCACGATAGAATTAATGTTACTATTTGATTTTCTGTACAGTTTAATATTAACGCTTAGCGATATTAGAATGTTAACTCGTTCACAATACCGGTTTAAAACACTGTAACGCACAGTTCAGGGGGTTTGCTGCTCAGTATTGTGTTCCGGTATGACACAGTCTCCTGTTCCTTATGCATCCAACTGGTTGAGCCGGAATGAAGGAAACCTAGATGAAGTGTACCCTGTATAATACATAAAATGTCCTCAATATTCTGGAAAATTATCCTTACGAATGTTCTTTGCTCACTGTAACTAAGCTAATTTGTTGTGATAGTCAAATACGTTAATATTACTAATGATAAAGAAGCGTCTAATGAAGCGCTTTTAATTCTTTTTTTAAAATACTAAAACTACTTAGTAATATAACTATTAAACGTAATAAAATATTAGTTTTTTATTTATTTTAATTTGGATAGCACAATACAAAGATCAGTGTAAATAAATGTTAAAATATTAGTAAATACTAAAAATATTGTCTACACAATTATTTTCTTCCCTAGAAGAATATTTCAGTTGTAAAATTAATATTTAACATGGAATACAATGTTTGTATTGAAATGATGTTCCGGTTTTAGAACTATTAATTGAATGTTTCATTATAGAATACATCAAATAATTGGATGATCTGGATAAACAAAACTTTTTTTACAGGGGATAATTCAAAACCGCGCTTATATCAACCTCGCACGTAAATACTAAAGTAAACTAATCAACTTCTGATTTTTTGTGTGTAGGATACCTTCATGCTTTTGTTAATTACAGAAATGATTTTATAGCTTATGTGTTTGCGGATATTACATCAAACGTCTTTGGAACAGTTGAAATTGCTTCGGTTGTGATCAACACATAAAATGAATGTTGGATAACTGTGCTCTTATTAGATACAGGAACTATCTCAAAATCGGATTTTGTGAAAAGATAGTTGCTAGTGTCATTCGCAAAATTTCCTTTGCTTCCTATGACGATGTTATGAAATTAATGACAACAAAATCCTCTTATAAGTCAAAGATCGAAACGAATCGGTTATGAGTTCTGCGCTATCGTAGTATTACAAATATGTGCAATGAATGTTTGTCCCCTGTGGGTTAAAAATGATTAGCTTCACAAAACACGCCACGCTCGATTGACATCAGATAATTCGTTTTACATAGAGGTATGTCCGGAAAAAAAATTCCCTTGAGGTAATTTTGCAGCGCAATTATCAACCATATAAAAACTTATTCCCACATAATTCGGTTCATACCAAACGGTGGGTACAACTACACAGCTGTATGTAATGACTTCTCTTCCCTGGGAATATCATATTTACACCGATCCAGGAATCACAACAGGCTCGTCAAAGCCCACGTGCCATCCCACGTCGCACCCTCTCCCCCGTCGCCGCGACCTGTTTGCATCGTTCGGTTTTGAATGCGCCCGACCGTTTTCAGGTGACCCACCGCCGCGCTGTGTGCCGTTCCATCAGCCCCTCGCATACTCGTTAAAGTAGACACTCCTGGGCGCGCGCGGGCGGGCGGGCGGTCCAGCGGGTCGGGACTGCCGCACGCGCGTCTCGCCGTCGTCCCCGTCCTCGCGTCCTTCTCGTCCGCTGTCGCCCGCGCCGTCCGTGCCGTCGCCGCTCCCCGCCGAGCAGAGCGGAGGCCACCACTCCGATGCGGCAAACCGAGTGTCGGCGCGTGTATCGATCGCCCACGCCGTGGGGCTTCGGGGGACGCGGCGCGTGGCGTGCGAGCGGCTGGCGCGGGTGGGTGGGCTCGCGGGCGGGTGTTTCGGGGCGGGCGGGGCGTCGGGCGGGGGCGGGAGGGCGGGCGGCGCGGAGCGGGGGCGGTGAAGGGGAAGGCGCGGCGCGAGCGGGCGGGCGGGGCGGGCGGGGGCGGGCGGTCGCGGGCTGGCGCGGACGGGTGGCGGAGGGCGGCCGTTCGCGACAGGCGGGCGGGCGGGCGGGCGGCTGCGGGCGCGCGGGCGGGGGGGGGCGCGGGCGGGGCGGGCGGCGCGGGGCGGGCGCGGGCGGCGGGGGCGGGCGGGCGGCGCGGACGCGGCGCGGCGGGCGGGCGCGCCGCGCCGAGCCGCTCTGGTGAGCAGTGAGAGAAGAGGTCGGAGGGGGGTACGGCGCAGGACGGGGCAACCCAAGTGAGGACGCGTAGGGGTCAGGGGCGAGTGAGCAGGGGTTGGCGTCGGAGGTTATGAGTGGTGTCCCCACGTGCAACGTGAGCAGAGTAAGAATTGACTACGCTCTAAAAACGCACATGTGAAAACTGTGTTGATAAAGAGTGCCGAGACGAGGTTGGTGGAGAGTCTGTGGCACTGTATGGACCAACCCAAGATAGGCTGAGGTGAGGGGAGAGTGAACAAGTGTTGAAAACAGGGGTTACGACACACGTCGAAATGAACGGCGTGAGCAGATCTGGAATGGACCGAAATGTTATGGGTAGTTGTGTGAAAATTGTGATGGTGTTGATTACCAGAAAGAGGTTGGTATGCAGGGTGTATCAAAATGAAAACGGAACGGGCCAGGAGCAAGAGACTTGAGGTGATGGCGGTACGAATGGTGAGAGCAGAGAGAAGTGGATCGAAAGGTTAAAGCGCAACGATGCCCACGTGAAAACTGCGTAGGTGATTACTATCCAGAACAGGCTCTGGTGGCATTGGGAGCACAGAGGGGGACTCAAGTGAATACGCACGAATTAAGGGGCGTCTAAGTATAATGGAGAATTGATGTGAAGATTGCTTGTCTACCCAAACGGCTGGAGCAGAGCAAAAATTAAATGAAATGGAAAGATGTCTTGTGTGAAAAGAGAAGAAAAAAGATCGGATTCATGATTACGAAGGGAGTTACAGTGAAGGTGAAGCTAAATGCATGAAAGCACCGAAGAAAGATTCAGTAGGAAAAGTTTTATTACAAGGGATCATTATTTGTGTCAACGGTAGCAAGAGTCAGGCGACAAATAGATGATAGACAACAAAAGAATTTTCGTGTCTTTGTTAAATGCAAAAATGCAAGCCTCGAGGCGTGTGTTAGTGCGGAGATGGAGCCTTTGGATATAGTTGAAAGTAGGGCCGAGGCATGAACATAAGGCGTCAGTGAATACAAACACAAGAGACGAGCAAAAGAGCGGACGCCGAGGCGAAGATAGCCAGCCAAGCGTGAGCTATGGTCGGCATTAAGGGAGCTCCGGCAGAAAACAGAAACAAGGGCGAGGGTCGAGCGGAGGTGAGGAAAAGATCTCGATCAACGAGGGAGACAACAGCATCCACGGCTGCAGAGGAGTGGGATGGTGTTGGTGGGATGGTGTTGGTGGGATGGTGTTGGTGGGTATAGGTTGGTGGGTATAGGTTGATGGGTGTAGGTTGGTGGGATGGTGTTGGTGGGTGTAGGTTGGTGGGATGGTGTTGGTGCGGGTGCCAGTCGGCGGGTGCCAGTCGGAACGAGCAGGGACGGGTTATTGGCGGGTGCGGGGACGGGCTAGCGGGAGGGGGTGCTGGACGGTCGCAACGGGGGTGAGTTGAAGGGCGAGGGTGCGGGGGTGGTTTGTCGGGTTGGCGGATTGGGAGACGGAGGAGTCCCGGGCGCGAGGACTGCAGCAGAGCGATATGGACGGGGCAAAGGCCAGCGGGGAGTTTGCAAGTGTACACGAGTGCAACCAAGTAGCGCGGAGGCGGCAGTGGCTACCGCTCTGCAGGCGACGGTAGTAAAAGGTAGGCAAATGGAGTGGGTGGTGCCCGTGGTAGGGGGAAAGAGCTCCTAGACATGAAAGGCTGAATTCGAGGAAAAGGTGAGCTACAGGGAGGAGAGAAAGTGGCGCAGAGTTGGCAGGGACAAGCGAGAAGGAGCAATCGTAAAGAAACGGGTGGACGGCAGTGATTTTTGAAGTAGTTGTGTCTGTGGAGGTCGGCACGAGGGAAGACGTCAGGATAGAGGGGAGTGCCGTTGACTAAATGGCAATATGGTGTGGCTACGTTGCATGAAATTAATGCAAGTAATACGGGATTCAACGTCGATAAATCAAATGACTATCATTGGGAAAATAAAATAGAGAAAAACAAAAAATATTAGTTATAGTTTTTATTATTATTATTATTATTATTATTATTATTTTGTAGTTTTAATTAATCACTATCTCGTATCACCAGATGAGGTCGTCACACATCTCATGCAATGTAAAGTGTAATGCCGTTTGATTGTAAAGTGATCCCATAAATTCAATTATATTGTTAAACACGTTTTTAAATTATCATTAGAAAAATCCCCAACTTTCGTATTATAGAATATCACAAGCATACATATATATATATATATATATATATATATATATATATATATATATATATATATATATGTGTGTGTGTGTGTGTGTGTGTGTGTGTATTTTACATAAAGGATTCTGTAGTGAGCTTGATAAAAAATATTATTATGAATTTGATAAGGGATTCCGTAATACGCATGATACAAATATTTTACCTTAAATATTAACAATGTCTGATAATTATATATAATCTTAAATATTTATAATAAAATAAAAAGAATGGTGAGTTTTGATGACTGGATGTTGAGGACGGGATTAATATTTATGGACCAGAGGTGTGACGAGAGGAAGAGCCTCGTGAGGAACTTGTCTATCAGGAATTCCCAACGAACTTACACTAAAAATCGTTGTAAACTAGGAAGCGTGATTAGCGGAATTTCTCCCCTTCAAATTTCTGGCTTCTGGTTTAGGTGAACAACGAAGACAAATCAGTGTAGCTCAGTAGTTCTAGCACTGTGGCAATGGTGACTATCAGAGATTGCGACGGTGCATACTGTTTAGAAATTAACCCAAAGGCATAAATGAAAAATAGCAGTGGGTATCACCTGTTATCTCGAATAGTAATTTTTGGAAGATATGTGATATGATTGACATACTTGTAAATGATAAGTAAAAAATACTCTATTCATATCAGTTCTTCCCTGCTACCTGTGGAATAATATTTATCTTTGTAATACAACTTGAAAACGAACCAGAATGAAGAGAACTCAAAAGAGAAATGAAACATTTATAATGTTGTCCCTTCTATTTGAAAAAATGGAATTATATCTAAGCGATGTCTCTTATTATGAAAAAAACAAAACAAAAAAAATTGAACAAAAGCATCGGAAATAGTGAATGAAAAATGGAACGTTTTCAATTCGTGTTGCATGCCATACTATGATGATACATATTGAAACTAAAATATAACTTTAATCATTGAAATAAAAGTGGAAAGTTAATTAGATTTGTCTCAATTTTTAAACTTATGAATTAATAACATATTTAATGAATAATAGTTTCAATGTAATGACAGTTGGAAAAAATAGGAAAAATGACTTTTTGCATTTTAGTGAAACACTGTTTTTCAAACTCGCTGCAAGACCTTTAAGGATCGGCCTGCAAAGAACAGAGACCACCCAAGGCTTCCTCAGGTATCAGAGTTATTATCCAGACTACGTGCAAAACGAAATTACTAGGTTAGTAGAGGGGAGAGCGGTCACCAACATTTCAAAATGAATCATCTGTATCTGTTCTCTTAGTCGGTAAAGAGGTCTCTAAACATGGCTCTTTTTCGTAAAACGTACGCGAGACGATTCATGTTTCTGATTAACGCAGGATTTCTCATTTTTCTTCTAGTTTCGTTTGCATTTTTTTTAGTACAATCTCTCTCACCATGTTTTCGGGAAAATATAGCTAACTCTTCTCGAATCCCTACAAAAGTGATTCCAGTGTCAATTACCGTAAGGCGCGGCGTGCTGCTCGCAGAGGAGAACTGTGAGGGGTGAGAGGTGAGAGGTGAGAGGGAAAATGACATTGACGGTATCAGGGAAAATTTTTGAGCGCGAAAATTTTCTGCGACAGTGATTCGATAGCGCATAATGATTAGAAATCGACCAAAAGGGACCAACCAAGCAAGCAATTACTTGGTTGGTAGAAAGAAAATTCCCCATGAGCACTGGTGGGAGCCACGATTATTTGCAGCATCGGCCCATGGCCTGGTGTACGCGTACCCTCTACAGCACTGGCTTTAGAGGACAATCCAGATTCAAAACGTTTGAGAAGAGGATGTATATTATTAAAATACAATAAATTGCCTTCCGGACTAAAAGAACGTATGAATAATATCAACACATGACTCCTATTTTGCTTCAAGTCAGTGAAGGTCTTCTTGGAAACAAGAAAATGCGGTGTTTAAGGTATGGGCCCACTGGCGTGTGGCGACGAGGGCGGCGGTGACGGGCGGTGACGTCGACCCTTTTCGCGATCCGAGAACGACGCCTTTTGGACGGAGAGCCGCTACGGGGACTTCTTTTGTGGAGACACTTTTCATATCGAAAGCGACCCCAGCGCGCGCCGGGGCCTCTGACGCGTGACGCCACCGACGGCGTTCTGAACAGCCGCGCTTCTGAGGTCGCCCTGCCCTCGCCCTCGCCCCCGCATTCACCCCACCCTCACCCCCGCATTCACCCCACCCTCACCCATGCCCTTGCCCTTGCCCCTCGCCCCCGCATTCACCCACCTCACCCCCGCATTCACCCCACCCTCCAACCCATGCCCTTGCCCTGCCCTCGGCCCTCTCCTTCGCCCCACCCTCCACCCTCGCCCTCGCCCTCGCCCTCGTCCGCCTCAATCTCGCCCTCGCCCTCGCTCCCCCCCGCCCTCACCTCCTCGGCCCTCGGACCCTCCCTCCGCGCACTCTCGCCTGCGCCTCGCCCCCGCAATTCGACCCATCACCTCACCATGCCCTCTCGCCTCGCCTCTCTTCGCCCACCTCGCTGGGCCCTCGCCTCGCCCTCGCCCTGCCTCGCCCTCCGGCCCTCGCCCTCGCCTCGCACCTCCCCTCGCCCTCACCTCGCCTCGCGCTCGCCTCGTCGCCCGTCCGCCCTCGCGCCCCGCCTACCCTGCGCCTGACTCCCCTCGCCTACCTCGCCTCGCCTCACGCCTTGCCCCGCATTCAGCCCCACCTCTCACCCCTGCTTGCCTGCCCCTGCGCCTCATCCTCGCCCACCGCCGCCCACCTCGCCTCTCGCCTCGTCCTGCCCTCAATCTCGCCTCGCCTCCGGCCTCGCCCTCGCCCTCGTGCGCCCTCTGCCCTCGCCCTAACCCTCGCCCTCGCTCGCCCTCGTCTCACACTCAGCCTCGCCTGCGCCTCCGCCCTGCATTCACCCACCTCACCTCAGCCCTTGCCCTTGCTCTCGCCCTCTCCTTGCCCCACCCTCGCCTCGCCTGCCCTCGCCGCCTCAATCTGCGCCCTCGTCCCGCCCTCGCCCTCCCCTCGCCTCGCCTCGCCTCACCCTCGCCTCGCCCTCTCGCCTCGCCGGCTCGCACTCGCCCTGCCCCCTCTTCGCTCTCGCCTCGCCTGCCCTCGCCTCGCCCTCGCCTGGCCCTTGCCTTCGCCTCGTGCGCCTGCCCCTCGCCCTCGCCCTCGCCCTCGCCTCGCCCTCGCCTCGCCCTCGCCCTCGCCCTCGCCCTCGCCCTCGCCCTCGCAATCGCCCTCGCCCTCGCCCTCGTCCCCGCCTGGCTTATGACAGATGTCTCCTTCCAGAGTGCCCGCTCTATTGCGCATCCAGCTTACAGAGCGAGGGCGCGCTCTGACAACTGCTTTTGGGGGGTTTCTTCTCTTTGCGGTGAATTTGAAGCACGGTGGATATTTGGATGTAGTTACAGGTAGAAATGCTATTGGTTTGATGTTACCCGGTTTAAGAATAAAGATATATGAACTATATGCTTTTAAAAGTGAAAAAATACAAACATTTTATTTCTTCCTCAACCTAGGAGATGCAGATGACACACATACACATACATACATTGATGTTTGCAATTATGTCTCACGGATAACTATGCTTGATTTCTCTGCTCAGAGTTCCGGGTTCGTTTCTATCAAGATCATATGAGATTTCCATAGCTTCAGTACCACGTAGCAAAGGAACTTGTACTGTTGTAATAATTATTTCTCATTGGTTCAGTGAATCGCCAATGTCTTGACAAACAGTAGTAAATTGACTTTCGCACGAACAGCTTGATCTAAAGCCGAGCTTGTTTTCAACTAGGTTATTCTTTCTCACAATTCGCAAATAGTCGGCGCTTTGAAATTGTAACATTTTACATACAACCGATGTTAAACTCATCGTTCTACAATTAGACATTCATGAACGATCTCCTCTGTAAAAGAACAGGAACAACTTTAGCCTTTTCAGTCATTACGGTCATTACCATTATTAACAGTAATTTTGAGAATTCTCGCAAGGCACAAACTCACGATTTCCTCTCCATTTCGTACGAATTTTCCAGGAATTCCGTCAGAACCCACAGGTTTCTTTTTTGACAGTAACGCGATCAGCTCCAGTACCAAGTAAATATTTGTTGGAAAAATATAAACCCTGCCTTCATTTTGTGAGCAAATGTTAAGTAGAGAGTTATTATTTAGAGAAGTAAATACGGATATGAAGTACAAATTAAGCACATTTTCTGAATAGCGTTGCAAATGAATCTTCCGTCTCCTGTTTAGAATGCACTTGTATTTTCTGTTTCCCCGGCATCTTTTCGCGTACTTGTAAACTTGCCACTAGCTCTTTTTGTTACTATGTAAAATAGAATTTACAAATTTGAAAACAAACTAGACGGGCAGCAGAATTATCTTGAATAGGAGGAAGCAATCACCACTCCCCTACCATCTGATTATGAAACTGAAGTACAGCAAGGATGTAAATCATCAGGGACGCGATTACATAATTTTCTGCCTTCATTCTACTACGAGTGTAAAGTTACTGTACTATTTAATATTTACGAGATACGTATATCTGACATTGTTGTAGGTTCTATGTAACGCACTTTGACTCGCACTTTGAACGCAACTCTGTTTTCCATACAAACAATAAATATTTAATTTTAAATAAGGTATTGTTCATTTCAAAAGAATAAAATAGTTTTAATTAGAAAGGGGTATTTCCAAATTGTTTTATTCCAATTCACACCGAGGAATATTATAAAATGATACTTCTTGAAATTCAGTGTGTAAATAATACATTCAAATGAAATTAATGCAATTGATTATTCATTCTGTAAACTATACGGAAGAAGATGAAATTATATTTTATAAAATTAGTAGCATCAACAGGACGCAAAATGATATTCATATTATTTGCTCTTATAAGTTTTCGAAAGAGAGAATAATTTTTTTATAATGGGAAATTAATTTTCAATTTTTACCACTTTCCTTTCACTTTCGTTGTTTTGCTACAAACCTTCCCACTTATCACTACTATTTTCATTTTCTTCCCTATCAAGTTTCAAAACAGGCACATTCGTTGCATTTTCCAGGGCGTTAATTTCATGTAAGCTGCGCGCAGTTTTGTGATCAGAGGAGAATGCGGGACTCTGCTTTTTAAGGATGTCTGTTGTTGTGGGTTGGAAATAAGAGAAAACCAAGATTACTTTGTCTGGTAGGGAATAATTGGGGGAAAATTGTTCCTCTTTTGGTAAGATGTTTATGATATATTTTTTGTGAAAATAGCGTATTTGTTCTTGGAGTTTAGAGTATATTTATATTTCTGTGTAAACTAATTTAGTTTAATGCTCGTTGTTCTGAAGATGCATAGCATTCTGTAAAACATCGGAATAATGGTTTTCTAAATGTAAATGTTTCCAAATTTTACAAAACTTTGATGTTATGTTCATCAAAGTGTGCAATCTCTTATGTATTGTTTGGACCTGACGTTCAAGAGTGAAATGTGTGTCGCAAGTGAAATATACACACCATTTCTGGAGCTCTAGGACATATTTTGCACCCTTCTTCTAAAGTTTCGCATTAATTGGTGTAATTGAATGATGAATAAAAGTTCCGACAAAACGAGGAATGCAACATCTGAAATCTAGACTTTTTCGCCCCAGGTTATAGAAAAACTTATTTGCAACGGCAAACAAACTACAGATTTCATTTATAGTTTCGCTAACAAAATAGCAACCCACATTCCAGGGTCTACTTCTGTCACAACTGGGATAAGGCGCATAGTGAAGTAATATGTATGTCCAGAAGCAAAAGGGGCCATCTACGAATATGCTTATTGGATCAGAGAAATAGAACAAAAAATCCGAAATACCGCTGCCGATGGAGGGACATCTGGTCCATGTGATGTGGTAAGAGTCCGCCATCAGAAGTCATCAGACTTCCGCCCTTCCATCTCTCTCTCTCTCTCTCTCTCTCTCTCTCTCTCTCTCTCTCTCTCTCTCTCTCCTTATCCTCCCCCTACTCTTCCCCCCTCTCCTCTCTCCCTCTCTTCGCTATCCTCTCTGACTGGGTAGTACGTTGTATCCAAGTATTGGTTTTCTGTGAAATGTGTAATTTCCTCCTTTTAGAAGTAAGCACGCGTTGAGGTGTGATGAAAGCTTTGCGAAAAATTATATTTTGTCGTTTTTATCAACAGCCTTATAAACAGCGTCTAATGACTACTACAGAAGGAAGTCAGAAAATAATTTTATATTACCTTCAGTAAATAATCTACAGGTGCGTATTTTATTCAAATTACTAGTAATTGTAAAAATTGTGCATCGTCGTCATTAGTAGACCATTTGTTATTGTTTCAAATTAGTATTCTTATCTTCGATTTCACATACTGATTTCTTTAACTTAACTTGTGTTTGTGTAGGTACAGTAACAGTAATATGTAAATTAAAACACTGAATTGAATTGAGATATCTTGAGATTCTCTTTTAACGAGATTCGTTCAGGAAAAAGCTGAAATATGTACTACATTAAACTCAAAAACTCAATTAATAATTTTATTCAGAGTTATCTCTATATTTTCAAAGACCCCAAAATCTATAGATCGCTTTGTTGAAAGTCTGAAGATGCAAAATAAGATGATTCTGAATGTAGTAAAATGTACGGCTGTTATTTCAAAAACATTTTCAACTAAATATAGATTGAATTCTAACAAGAATGTAAAATCAATATCGGTTCTAACGTAAAAACACAAACCTGCATATACAAATGCATACAGCCGTATACAAGTATTGTTCTATTTAAATATAGTGACTTGTGATAGCAGTGATGCGGTTATGCAATCAGGAGCTTGGATGCCTAACATTAAAGTCATAACGAAGTCCCCGATTGGATAACCGCGTCCTGAGGATACTCTGTCACAAATCACTATATTAAAATAGGACAATACCTCTATAAAACCTCCATATATGCATGCAATCTCACTTCAACTAGCTTCATGACCCAACAAAATTGTAACTAGAGGTAATAGTACACCAACTAGACATACTAAAGGTTTTAAAATCTGTCCTTTTCCCCTCATACGAAATTCGAAAAATAAAAATCATATCGATATAGACCTACTGTGCAATATATTCTTATTGGCCTCGTAATGTCACTTTAACAAACTGGTTCCAGCGCCACAAACAAGAGAATATTCTCCCAAACTGGAAAACCCTGGAAAACCTTGGAAGAAAATCTGGCCCATCTTTTGTTAACGGCATCAACGAAGAGAATGCGCAGCGGGTGCACATTATGGTAATATAGGGATGTTTTTTTACGAGCTTCGTAAAAGAGGGATTCGATTATCTCACATTGTACAAAATGAACGAGCTTAAGTTATGAGACACGAATCTGTATTTTAATTTAGGCTATCACTTTTACTTCAGTCATTTTACGCCTTGAACATTATTTAGCGAGAAGCTCCCTCAAACCTGACTTCGCTTTTTGTGAAGCGTTAATTATCCGTGTCCTCTTTCTCTTGTAGTGAAAGCAGTAATTAGCAAGGCGAATGTTAGAGAGGGTAAAACATAAAATTGTATTTAGAAGGGTCATGCGTTTAAACGAGCTCCACGATAATGCAGTTGTGATAAATATTCACGACGCACTGCTCAGAATTTGGTTAATATGAGTTCTATTCATTTCAATTGTTAAAATGTTTTGCTGTAGAAGGCACTGTCTTTCATTTTGTACACGTGATATTTTACGATTTGTTGTTCCCCAGTGACATTCATATTTTTGGCGCAGTGTGTTTATTTTGAACATTCAATTTTCAGAATACTTGTTTTAAAAGTTAAATTAATCTGAGAAGCAAATGTGATCTGTTTGTGGCAAATTGATAACACGTATATGAAGTAAATATCCATGCAATGTAGGTGATGTTAGTTTGTTGGCTTAAAATTGCCGTAGAGAAAAAAAATAATGTTTATTTTTCTAAGTGAATTTGGCTGTGCATGATAACTTGTGAAAGAGAACATCACAATAGTGTAAGTTATTCCGACGAAAAGTTTTATAAAATAATTTGAGATATTTTTGAATTGTTTGTTTGCATAATGAATCTGAGAAGTATTTTGAACGTAACATAATATTCTTTCACAAAACATTTATAAATTAAATTTTGTTTCTCACTGTAAACTGAAAATTTACTAAAGGGTCGGCACCTGAATGCAACGCTCGTGGTATGCCTAACACGTGAAACGAGGTACTACGTTTTTGTTGAATACCAATGTTTTTGCATCAGTTTATTTTTAAGGGTCTAATATGCTCCATTCAGTTTATATGTCTCGTGGCATCTAAACATTTAAATACATTTTGTCGATGCATATAAAAAGTGACACATGTAAAAAAATTGACATTTTGAGTTACGTGAAGAATTACGTCTAGAAAATTGTATATTTCTGAGACTAAAATTACATTAAGAAAATCAACGAAACGATATATTCAGCAAATCAGTTTGTCATTGTCCGCAAAAAAAAAAAACTTTTACCTTCGCGATAAAAGGTCTTGTAAAATGAAACTTTTTGAGATATGTGATATCTTTTTCTAATGCACTGATGCCATTACACCTGCGTAAAAGGTAAACAATTTTGTATCAATGGATAGTTGACACGTTGTTTGAGTGCTTAAAAAGAGTTAAAAATGACAGTAATAAACATCAGTAAAGATTTATTGAGTTCAATTTTGAGAATAATACTGCGGTCTCGACTACTTTCACCTTCGGCACTTCGATTAGCAAAGCTGGCTCCTCTTGTACATAGGGCGGCTGCTGCATTTCACCACACACGGAATTTTTATTAGCGAAATATGTTAGCATTTCAACTCCTGGGCCGTATAGCAACCACTGTTAATTTTAACTTTGGAGTAACGATGAGGAAACATATACAAACAACATTCACAAACATGGCGGACAGCTTTCACAAAACTATGCTTGGGGTGGGGTTCGATCCCGCGACCCTTCAAACCAAGGTTGTACTTAAAAATAATAGTTGTTTAATAATAATAAAAGAAGGCAAAGTTTGGTGCTCACTCCCACTATTTAGTTTGCTTGTGCAATGTTTTACTTTCACGATTACAAACCTATTGGTAAACCAATTGACAGGGATTTATTTGAAAATTATTATTTAAAAAACTACCTATTAATGATTAATTGTTCCTCAAATGTGCTTTTGTGCAGCAATAAACTATTCAAAAAGCATATTACATTTATATATCTGGACTTAGTAATGAATAAAATATGGGTATTTATAACTCGGCCTTTGAAAGCGTGTAACGCATCATTGTTTGGATCTTTGGATCTCCAGAGATTTGAAGCGTTACACGATAAACTGATAAATGAAAATTCAGTATGCATTGCATATTCATGATAAGGTCAAAGTTCAACGGATAATGTCGCAACGAATGTAACTCATTCGAAGTTCACGGTGAGCATAGATTTTTTCTGAGTACTGTAATTTCAGTTTATTATTTAATTCAGACAGCAAAATTGTTCTTTATGACATCGTTCGCCTACTTTAGCTCGGTAATCTTCCAAATACCGCTCTATTTTATGAATTTGTTTGCTCTTTCCTTTTTGGTTTTAAAATCATTTTCGCTTATCTTCTCGGATGTCTTGTTATCAGGTGTGCATCTATGCGACACTATCACAATAGAGGAATAACAATGTGAGTCAGAACTAATGACATTTATAATGGCAGAAATTCTTTGCTTGACAAAATTGGTATATTACCTGACTCGATTCCGTTTGACCACCATATTGCTATTACATTTCAAGTAGAGAACCAAAAGAGGGGCACAATTAAACGTGACTAGATGAATAGACTTGTGGCAAGTCATCGTAAACCTGCTGACGCTTATGGTCTAGAAAGAGACGCGCAGATAAATTTCCAGCTACTACGAAATGAAACGCTACATCCTGGTGTGGAAAGTTTAGAGAGAATTGGACACGAATCTAGTTCGCCAACGATTTTTTTCATTTAATATTATTTGACATTGATGATGGTTGTCATTGCACCAAACTGAGATACACTTTAAATCTTGTCATTTTAAAACTCCAGCCTGAACAAGATCTACCTTTGCGACTGGTCTCCTGACATGTGTGATAGTGTTGTGCTTGTGTGTGCAAGAGTATGAGTGTGAGTATAAGGGGGAGGCGGGAACGACAACGAGGAAGGAGAGATCGCACGGGTCCAGCTTGTTAAGATTCTTCTTTGAGTATCATCTAATAATGATTGGAGAAAACACGGAAAACTTCCGATTAGAGCATCCTGCAGCTAAAATTCTCTTCCAGAGTGTTTTCCAATTCTATTTTGCTGTCTAGCTACAATCGCAAATCAGCCACCTTTGAAACTGAGGACCTTCGAGTAATCTGAGGACCTTCTGGGACGTTGCTTCAGAGAGAACGATGCTTTCACTGATCTATAGGAGCAGTTTTTGTAGTGAAAATAACTATTTTATAAGGATTTTCCTGTACATCATGATCTCTTCACGAGTAGGAAGTCTCTTTTTCTTTCTTCAGCATGCCTACTTTAACCTGGGAGGCCGACTTAACTTTTATCACGAGGGCGGTAGTGATATATTTGTTTTGTAATGCTGTCACTTGGTACTGGTTCTATTTAAATGATGAGTTCTTCGAGTCCTGTACTCTTGTACTTTTATTTTTTTGAGAAAAGTCGTGGTAACGAACACCAAGTGTGCCGTATCCATCCAGAGTGCAGATGTGAGATTAAGCTTGCAACGTTATGACTTCCTTTCGTCTAGTAGTTGACAATTTTAATGGGCTTTCTGGGGCTTGTGTGAGTAATGGTAGGGGTAATTATGAGATGTGAATGGTGGTGAGAAGTGCTTCATTACTAATGGGATGATGATGGTTCAGATAAAATACGCGGTTCATGGAAACTAACCACATCAATCACAAGAGAAAGTACCCTTACCGTTTGAAGGCTTCAAACCTGCAGAATTCAACTCCACGGACTTTGATGATGTTCCACTGTCGGCCCTGGTCGTAGGCGCTAGATAGGTCGAATTGATGAACTTCCCGCCATCTAGGACAATTAAACCTGACTAGTGAGTAGCGATTGAGGATGCGTGACAGCACCCACGGTGACAGTGCTAAAGCATTCCATCCCTGACCATCCCTAACAAGTAGCAGACGATTTTTACGTTTTACACCAACAAAGCGCAGAAATCATCCTTTATAATAGGCCGTGTTCGAATCGCACGAACGCTCTAGGCTATATAGTCTTCGTTTGTAATGTTGTGAGCGAGAAAATTGAGCTGGAACTGACTGGAATGGAATTTTTAGTGAAAAATTAGAGCTAGTTCCTTAATTTTCTTTGCTTTCCGTTCTCGTTTTCGCAGTCTATGTTCGCGAAATTTGTTGATAGGACGTGATGACCAAATATCCTCCTTTAATGTTTAGAAGGAATACATAACGGAGACGGAATGTCCTCCACGCCACAATAACAACTTAAAAAATTGAATTTTATGCGAGTTTCGAATCCAAAATATTAGTTTCTACGTATTTTTTCTGTCCCAAGTCTCTGTCTCACGCAAGAGAATCATTTCATCGTACTATTTGCAAACGTGTTACGGTTATGTAACATAATAAATTGATAAAACGAATAAATTAATTACAGCTGATCTTATGCATACATAACTTTTGATGTGCATTGAACACTTTAATCTACGTATTTTAAATACTTGGCACCATTGGTTTTCATAGGAACAATGGAAACAAAGTCGTTTGAAGACTATGTGAAAAATACGGAAATTAAGCTCATTTTAACATTCAACTTTTAACTTTTTGAAAAAAGTTCTAATAAATCATTTAATACATATATTTACAGAAATGAGATAAATTATAAACAAGTTCTGCGTGGAATTTTCGTATATTATTGTTTTTCACTGAATGACATTTTGACTAATGAGCAAAACCCATGAGGTTTTCATCGTTTACAAGATCATGTATAATTGTGAATATTTTAACCAATCAAATGTTAAATGAAAAAAGTTTAAAGTAATGCAAACGAAACATAATTTTATCGTTCACTTTGAAGCTGTCACGATACATATTTCTCAATAATTTTCCCCTTAGCGACTTTTTTGGACATTGAAACTCTGAAATGTATCACAATACTTCATTCTCTAGCCAGACAAACAATCCATTTCACAGTTTTTAAAAGATTTTAACTAACGCATTTCAAATCCCTGGTCTTTAACTAACGTTCTTGTTATCTTCATACATCTCTCAACCAATACAAAAAATTGCCCCTGAATATAGGCAACACTCCAAACAATTTTAGCACACTTAAAAAAGTGCAGCGTAACAAACTTTTAATTTCCTTCCAATTTTTTTTGTGGATTTGGAGACTGAATATGGTGTTTTACCGATAAAGTCCAAACTGTGATGAAGAATTTTAAAACTGTTTTAAAAGTGAATAATTTAGCAGAGCCTTCGGACGAAGCAACCACTTCTTTCACTTATTACCTAATTACGTTTTCCATGTGGCTTTGCGTCGTAGATTTTCAGTAACGGGTTCCCTTTGAGCGTGCGTGACGGCGCTCGCCTTCATGTGCGCCGTTAAGCGTTGGGAGCCGCAACAGCTAGATTTACGTTGAATCGGTGAGGAGTATCGACGCACGTGGCCGAGGCGGGGAGGGGTGGGGATTGGGCGCGTGGCAAATCAGCCGTATCGCCGCCGCACGCCCCTCCTCCTCCTCGCTTCCCCTTCAGAGTTTTGGTGGCGGTGGCGGTGGCGGTGACGGCGTCAGTGGCTGCGGTGGCGGCAGTGGTGGGGCGCGGGGGGGTGGTGGGGGGGGCACGCAGGGCGGTAGGGGCGGGGCGGGCAGAGGTGGTGGCGGTGGCGGCGGCGGTGGGGTTGGTGGGGCGCGGGGCGTTGGTCGGTGGCGGTGGGTGCGGAGGCGTCGGTGCTGCGGTGGGTGGGCCCAGCTGCGACGCGGGGGGGTGGGGCGGTGGGGGGCGGCGGCGATGGGGCGGGAGCAGGGGCGGGGCGGTAAGCGGGGTGGCGGCTGCGGCGATGGCGGTGCTGTGTGGTGCGGGCGGGAGGCGCACTCACGGGCGCGTCTATGGCGCGGTGCGTATCGCGGCCATCCAGCGCGCCGCGCCGCATCGGGCCGTCGTCTTATGCTTCTTTTTGGGCTCCTCCGCTCGCGCGTCGCGTCTGGTCCCCCGCCTCCTTCTTTGCAGCATCCCTCTGGCCAGGCCGCCGTCCTTCTCCACCCCCTGCTCTCTCTCTCCCGCCCCCTCTTTTCCCCCCTCATCGCTTCATCGCTTTTTCTCGTTGTATGTCGTGTCTCGTCCTCTCGTGTTTAGCTGTCCCTCTTGGAGTGCTTTTCTTCTTGTGTCACCATTTCCTATGTCATCTACATCTTTAGTCACCTTCTTCACCTTTTTCGTCATCTCCTTCTTCTTTTGTCGCCATTTCTTTATGCGTTGCCTTGTCCTTGTGTCACCATCTCTTTCTTGTGCCATCTTCTCCTTCTTGTGTCACCATCTCCTTATTGTATCAGCTCCTTCTTGAGACACAGACTCCTTGTAGTTTCGTCGTCTCCTTCTTGTATCGTCATCTACCTCTTGTTTCGTCTCCTTTTGACGTCATCTCCTCCTTGGGTTACCATATCTTTCATGACCAGCCATCTCCTTCTTGAGTCGATATGCCTTTGTATTGCTTGCTGTCGTCTCTCTCCATTTTATCCTTCCTCTTCCTTTTCTTTTCTCCTTGCCGTTCTACTCTATTACGCCTGTCTTCCTCTCTTCTGATATCCGCCACACCCGCACATCACTTCACATTGCCGCCATTCTTTCAACCATAATTTCTCATTTCATTGCATCATCCCAAGCTCGTCCGTGCGTGTGTCTTGCTGTCTCCGAAGTTTCATCGCCAGTTGGTCCGTTGCTACTTCTGTGGAGGAAAATCCTTGTATAATTTCGCTACTTCCTCTCCTCTCACTCCACGAACGTCCTCCATTCCATTGTGTTGTATCTTTTCCTCTGCACCTCTTCACCGCGGAGCGGAGCGGAGAGGAGCTCTGCACCTCTTAATCCGCTGCCGCACCTTCACTCCTGGGGCGTCGCAGCAATTGCGTCTGCTGCCGCCAGCGCTGCGCCACCTCTCTAGCGGCCGCCCTCGTCGCGGCCCGCCCCTCTCCAAGCGGCGCGGCGCTGCGCGGCCCTCTCCAGGCCGCCG
Organism: Gryllus bimaculatus; assembly: GCA_017312745.1. Taxonomy (NCBI): domain Eukaryota; kingdom Metazoa; phylum Arthropoda; class Insecta; order Orthoptera; family Gryllidae; genus Gryllus; species Gryllus bimaculatus. Next base: position 2,487,352 of record BOPP01000056.1, read on the forward strand.
CTGACCCGCCTCCCACGCAGCCTGTGCTGTTTGGGCGCACTTGCCACGCCGACCCACTTACCTCCACCCCGGCGAGCCCTCCGCTGACGGTGCCACTGTTTTGCAATTCTCTTTGTCATGTGGACGCAGGGCGTCTCCACGGATTTTACCGCCTACCGTTGGATTATTTCTCTTACCTTTACTGCCTTCACTTTGCTACCACCATTGTTTTGTTTCTGCTGACATTGTGCCGGGGCACTTTGTATTTGTTGGTTTTACCTTTCTTATATTTCCTTTTTTACTTTTCTCTTTTACCTTTTTTAAATTTCTTATGTTGAATGTAGTAAAGAAAAAGTAATATAATGCCATTGAAAATCGATTTTCACATTTTATCGGAAATTACAGTTTTGAGGTTCCCTCATACTTGGTTTGAAAGTAAAGCTTTTAACAATTGAAATTGGGTAGGGTACAAAATACTAAAATATAAAATTATTACGGCTTGTCTCATATTGTGTTTAGATCTCTATTTGTTTCGAATATTTGCTATGTTAGATTGTCAAAAACCTATTAAGATGCTATTTGAGTTTGACACCAAGAATAAAGCACATACATTAATTGCTAAATTAAAAAAATAGATCAAGTAATTGTTTCATAGATGTGAATAAATTTATTGATGTGAATATATCCAAAAACACAAACTGACAGTTATAGGAAGTTACTCGTCAATAACGAACAAAATCATTTCGTACAACATTTACTGTCACTATGCATTACTCTTTGTCATCGAATGTCTATATTGTTAAGTGACATATTTGTCGCATGGATTTCGTATTTTTTTCACACGCCACTTACAATTTGACTACCTCTTTCTCTAAAAAGGTTTACTTTGAGGTAATACAAGGATTTCTTTTCTAAAGCTGCCTTTCACATAATCAGGTAGCTTCGCACTGCAATCACTCTTAGCCCCAAAAGTTACATTTTGAGGTAAGCTCTACTTTGTAAGTTTAAGCTCACATTAGTGCCATTCGGCATTTTTACTCGTTACATATTGTAACTATGTCATAGGAAAGGAAGAGAGGTCACTTGCTTCCTTTTTGGATTCACACTTTATTACAAAAAAAATACGTATTTTAATATGGAAACTTATAGGCAAAATATGAATTTTCCCTTCACTTTCAAATTGCGTATTTCTGAATATTCCCTCTCCCCCATTAAATATTCTGCTTTACGTAAAAAACGTTCGTTTACTTTCTTCTCTTTTTCGGTAAGCGCGTCTTGTTAAGATTTGGTACTTTTCTCACACTACTACATTCAAAATTACAAAATATTATGCATCGTTATGTCGAGATTGTACTTGTGGATTTATGTGTACTATATTGCGCTCATATTACCGTATTTAGACGTCTTTATTAATTATACAATATCACTCTTTCTCCAGCAGCTTGGATTTTGAGGCAACACTGTACTCTCGCAACTATAGTACCACAGTATTTTGTTTTTCTTTATCGACCCGTTTGGCGCTTTCCGCTTAGTACTCAATTCTTTAAATCAAAGAGACATACGACTCTGACTTATTACTCAGAGATTTGTGTTTGTTTCAAACTCTGTATGGATTCTTCACTCGTCATAATACATGCGTCGCTTAAGAGGGCGATACTTATTGTGAAGCAACGGCCACGCCTTTCAAAGCAACAGGCTTCCAATTCTCTCCTACACACTCTTCTTTTTTGTTTGCCGCACCCTTTGGCCCTTTTTGTCATACCACTCGCTCGTCGTGCCAAAAAAGTTGCGCATTTCAACAGGTGATGACTTTTCTTTTGCCCCGAGCGCCCTTCGGACCACTTCGGCCCGTTTCGGACAACTGTGCGCCGACGCCCTTTCCGTCTCGCGAACGCCCTTTGTCTCGTCGCCGCCGCCGCCGCCGCCAATGCTGCCTCAGCTGCCGCCACCTCGTCCCCCCTGTGCCTCCCTCTCCACCGCCGTCTTTCACTCCCTCTCTGCATCCGCTTCTGCCTCTGTTTCCGCTTCCGTCTTCCCCTCTCCCTCCACCTCATCGCCGCCTCGGTCTGCCTCTTGTCTTCACCTCCGACTCCGCTTCCGTCTCCTCCTCCTCCCCCACCTTCCCCTCGCTTCGGACTCAGATATCTCTCCCCTCATCCCCGCTTCCCCTGCACGTCGTTTTCGCCTGTGCCCATCTCCTTCTCCGCAACCTCAGCCGCTTGTACTTCTACGGGTGCTGGCCTCACTTCCACCGCAGTCTTCGCCTCCATCTCCACTTCAGCCTCCGCCTCCACCGCCGCCCCGCGCTCTGCGTCCCGCCTCCGCGTCGGCTCCGCCTCCGTTTCCGTCTCCATTTCACTCCGCCGCCGGCCCGCCGCCGGTCTCAGTTCCTTCCGGCCCGCTCCACCGCCGCGCCTCGCCTCCGCGTCAGCCTCCCGCCGCCCCCCGCCGGCGCGTTCTGCGCCTCCGCTCGCTCCGGCCTGTCCTTCGCTCTGCCTCCATCTCCACATCCGCCTCCGCCTCCGCCTTCGCCTCTGTCTCCACTTCCACCTCCACCTCCACTTCCACCTCCGCCTCCGTCTCCACATCCGCCACCGCCTCCGCCACCTCCGTGGGCACGTGCGGCGCCGCGTCGTGCCCGGCGGCCATCGATCGCTGCGATGGAGCGCAAACACGAGTCGTCTGGTGCTGGAGCTGCTGGCGGCCCGTTGCGTTGCCTCCCGTCGGCCACCCCGCGCCGCTTTCTTGCCGGGGACGCGACACGGTTTGGCTGCGTGACACAAAACCTTCTGAACCGCCGGCTCTCGGGCGTTTTTGCGCCAGTTGGACCCGTGAAATGAACGATCGAATAAATGTTTTAGCCGGACAATGCATGGTGTAGAGAACCTTTTGTGTTAATTACTATTCAGAACGATTATAAATATCTTTGCTATTCTATTTCTTATACAAATATATTTTTACATATACATAAATGAACCTTAGAAACAATTTAGGATGTGCTGTACTATTTTTATTAATATTTTGTATATTTCAAGAGAGATTTTTTTATTCCCGTTTACTACTCAGTATCATTTATTAGCAGCATTTTAATAATGATCATCGTTATTCTTTTTTGTCGTTTATTGGCCAGAAGAGAAGTGAAAAGCCGACATCATTGTCATAATCATCCTCCTTAAAAAAAGGAAATGCGTGGATCAGAATTATTACTCAACAATTATTCACATTTAAAACCAGTGGTGGTACATAATGACTCAGACTTTGTAGTACTTGTTATAATCCTAGTATTTGTACTAACTTTTTGGTTTTTCCTCACCCTCTTTCCAGCTGATATCAGCTGGCGCCTAAAATACATTATTTATATTTCCTTTATGTTTCAGTCCTCTAATAGTTGGAAGGAAATATGACTTTAAAAATAAACAATGGAACAGTGAAATATATTTTATATCCAAATTTTTATTGAAAAATTTGGAGCCGTTTTTGAAAAAAACTTAATTTAAACCCAACTGAGATTGCGCAATTTTCAAAAGTTTTGAGTTTTCGAAATTTTTAGCGCTTGTGCTCATATTTTGAAAAAATGTACACGCATCATTTGAATATCTACTTTTGAAGATTAGATTCCACTGAAAAGAAGCATCTTCAGTTTTAGAGTTTATCAGAAAGTTGTATTAAAAATTCAGGGAATTGAACCATACTTACGCCATTTTATAAGCATATTTTCTCTATTCGATAAAACATTAATACAAACATTTGGAACCGTTTTTGATAAAATCGTGAAAATAATCTTTAGGCTTCATATAAAGTACCCCCCAAATGTAAAATATCAGTTTCAATTCAAGGATTCGCGACATCAATTGAGAAATACCAAATGCTAATTGCGATTTAGTCGCTAGTGTTATTTACGAACGGACGTTTCTCTGTACATCAGTTGTTCGGTATCAAGAACACACGAACCGTGGAATCTAACTATACGTCGGAATCATAAAGTATTTTACTTCATATATAAACGAGAATGATCCTGTTTTAATAACAGGAATCCACAATACCATTTTATGACCAAAAATAACTGTTTTTAAATGGAGGATCTCAAAATTTCTTATCTGTTCGAGCTAGAGCATTGACGAATGACGAATTCTCGGGAGCCTTTGTGTGTGCGATCGAGCAAGTATGACCAAGTATTTCCCCCTTTCCTGGAAATTACGAACGACGTGAACTACGTAAATAGGAAATCAATACTTTGCATTGTTCTAAGGTAAGAGAACGATCTCGACGTTATTGATTACTCTTTAGATACTAAAAAATTGGAATAGCTTACTACATGCAAATAATAACGTTTAATTAATATGGAAAAAATATTATGAACACAAAGACATCTACTATTAAATAATTGAAATGAAATGCTTTCAGGGAAAAAGCGCTTCATTATGTTTGTGAGTCCCGATCTCAATTTGGTTTGCAAGCTTCTAGAGTGAAGATTTTCACAAACAAATTTTTTTCTAGGCCTATGTTATTCCGCAAGTTGTACAAATCACCAGCTTACACCATATGACTAGATATAGTTTGCGAAAGCTTCCTCGCGCCAAGGTGATAATTTCTTTTTCGTCAAGTAATTTGCAATTTTCTCGAAAGAATCTACACATTATTTTTATTGTTATGGTCAAATATCATTATGCCCCCCCGATTGTATCATCGCTCTCTACGTTATATCAATGAAAAATACCGTTCTTCTCTTCTACAGCACAAAGTATTCAATTTGGCATAGAAAAAAATATTCGAAATAAAGATCATCCGCATTGCGACTTGTCAACGCCAGGTCATGATAGAGACTTCAAAATGCCAGGAAATGCAATTCTTTAGCATGGGAAAAATCGCTACCGTACGGCGTGGGGGCAACTGTGTCTACGAAGGATCCTAAACCTCATCATCCGAAAGTGATGAGAACCAAAATGTGATTATTGTTCATGATTATTATCTCAGATAGGAAGATTACAAAATTGGCAAACGAAATCCTCATCACCCTAATCGGCTAAAGACCAACTCTTACGTCAGTTTTTTCACCCACCAATATTAACATTCCCCGAAATGGCTTTTTACGGCTACAAAATGGCTACCACAAACAATTTTAATTGTAAATAAATTCCAGAAAGTAACTTCGAAATTTCATCGAACGTGTCGTATTTGACTGCTGAGGGTCGGCTGGCCAAGTACAAATCGATTTAAAAAATATAGAAAGAAAATTAATAAACAACTGAACATCTCAGTGCTCGTAATAATAATATAGAATATTACCATTGTATCTGGCTTTTCAGGACTGAGGGGTAAAAAGTTAACTACGAAGCAAATCTGAATTTGATAGTACGAACGAGAATTGTAAGGAATGAAAGTTTGGTGCTGGAATCCATGGAAACTTCGCTGCCCTGTACATTGTCCAACGGTACATAACTTAAGAAAGTATTACTTCTTGACGAGAAAACACTAGCACTATTATTTATCACAGAGAGAACTACATATTATGTAATTGTTGATTATTCATGATTATGTACTATGTGCTATTATGTACTACCAATTATGTACCATTTGATGTAATTATCGTACATCAACTTCTATCCGCCGGTCCGGATGGCCGAGATCGTTAAGACACTGCCGTAGCGATCTCTGACCAAAGGATCGCGAGTTCGAGCTCCATCTCGGACATGGTTGTATTGTGTTCGCCCTTTACCCCCTTTCATCATCATATCGTGTCATCCTCACAGTTACCATACAGTTACTCGCAATAGTGGTCGCTAATGACCTATGATGCGATCTTAAATAACAAAAAATATCTTCTATCCGGGTAGGCCTCTTTTATATTTGTAAATATGTTGCTGATTTCGTCACATCACTAACAGAGTTGTGTACAAGGCATTATTCTAAATGTGCATTTCCCGCAAGATTTCTTAAATCGAGCGCCAGTTCTCATCTCGCTTGATACAAGTGAGTATTATCTAGAACTTGAATCTACAACACTTTTCAGCTGAATATGTGAGTGAATGAATACAATCAATGCATCAAACAATAAATGCATATCGACAAGTTATTGTTCGGTTATTATTCTGGAACCAATAATTGTAATTGTAATTTCAACTGGAAATTGGTTAGTTTGTTCATGTTTCAGTGTATTTCGTAGAGCCAAATAAATCTGTAGAGTAAATATTCATAAAATAAAATTAAAATTATCTTTAGTTTTTTCTGACTTACGTTTAAATATGTATTAATTAATATTTTAAATAATCAATTGCTACTGCTATCCACATCATTATTCTATATTAATTTTGTTACATAGCAATAATCAAATACATTTTTTATAATTACTATTATCTTCATCCAGCCATCCAAAACTATTTCATCTTATTTTGTGTGTAACTACAGAAACAGCTGTATGGAGCCAATTGATATTTTCTCGGAGACACAACACAATCAGCTCTTTCTTACACGCTCTTTAGATACATGAATTCCAAATTTGAAGTATTTTTGCACGTCACGAACGGCGTCGTGTTGACAGAACAAATCGACTGTGATGTGAGCGAGCCCCTGGCCCCTGCGCCAACTGCAGCTGGGCGTGTTTGCTTCGACCACCGAAACGCGAATCCAGCCATTGCTGAGCTGAGCCTAACTAAAAACACATCGACTGTCGAGCGCATTCACGATGTTAAATTCGCGGAGGATTTCGTTTCTGTCGATATGTAAATACGGAGGGGCGAAGTGACGTCACGCGTGGTAATCTCTGCAAACAAATAGCGCCACGCGTCATTTTGCCGAGTGCTGCTGCAGCATAGAACGACAGACTGCAATTGGGTTTCACATGTAATGTGGTGTACCCCAGGGCTCTTGCGGTTGTGGAAATGGACATGTAACCACGTTTGGAGCGGAAGAATTGTTTTTTTCTGTTTGTAATTACTATCAATGATTTTATAGTAAAATCAGAAAAAATATTGTGGACCGGTTTTCGAGGATGGATTCTAGATAAATTTATTATTCTTGTAGAATAAAAAGTACAGTTAAGGGAAAAATGTGTTTTTTAAATTTGCATTTATGGTAAAGGAAAAGGTGTAATAAAACAAAATTTTATTTGCAGGTTAGGAGAAAATATTTTTAATTATTAAATCTTCACAATATTTCCTAGAACTATTCAAAAACCTAAAATATATCAATGCGAGTAGTTAAAGTGTAAAAAATATAGAAATATTATTATAAATGATAAAAAAAGAGAATTGATAAGTAAATATTTATTAACGCCTATTTCATTGTTCGGACACTTTTCATTCAAGAAATTTCGTTTAAAACACAGTTTTTCGACGTCATTTTCATATCAAAATATTTTTTCTTGGTTCAATCTTCTCTTTCTAGGTGGCATGGATGTAGCGAGTTGACGTTGCTTAGCAACCAGATTATCTTGACTTAAACACACGAAATTAGGATAATGAGTGCTCTTACAGCAGATTTTGTTTGCAACGTAATAAGGGCTCAGAAAACTGGAGAAACGCTAAAGCCTGGAAGTGTATAAGTCATCTGAAAGGTTATTTTTATTCTGGGAGATTACCTCGGATTATGTTTAGAATGGAATCATAATCCAAATTTATGCAGTGAAATGTAAATTTTTCCCTTAAGAATAGTGATTACGTTTTAATCAGTAAATTCTTGAGAACCCATTGATCTAAGATCAATGGGAAGCTCATGGGATCCCTGACAATGATTCAAAAACTAAGTGAACTCCCCTCAGAGGAAGGGATGTATTGATCATATGGTGAAGGCCATTGAACTCCAGAGAGTTTTAAAAAACACACATAATGGCATCTTGGGTGAGGCAGAACCGGTCAGGGCAATAGAATGCTTACGCTGAAATATGAGCACTAATGTCTCAGCAATTCTTCGGCACATTGGCATTGATCTGTATTGATTACCAATCGCCAGCATTAATTTTTTTATTAAATACTTTTCTGATATTGCGTACATAGCAACTTTGCAGAATTGTTTGCTTGTGACACATATGTACAATACATAATAGTACACAGTAAAAAATAAGAAGGGGATGACCTCACTGGGCTTCTCAATGGAAAGTCGGGGTAAGGTGTTTAGGAACTTTTGCTGGTAGTTTGTGAAATTAGTGCGGTAACGGTTACTGAGGAAGAAATTTTCTTTGAGGAATTTGGAAGGGATGCAGTTTAGATAAGGATGAGTGGTTTTTACTAATGAGAATGTCGGTTGGAAAGGGAGATTATGAAGCTTGCTGAAAAATCTTTTGGACAGGCGGGCGATGTGCTGGTCAACTGGAGGGGATTTTAGGTCACTGTGAAATTGTATATTTGAAATGTACCATGGGGACTGTGCGGAGGTCTTTATTTTGTAGGATTTAGATGTGTTTTATTGTTGAGGGGGCATTTCATTTTGGGTGGGTAGTACTTGTGGAGTAGAGATAAAAATATCTTTTTGAATGATACATAGGTCATTTTGCCCTCTGCCAAAATCAAAACTTTAATTTCTTACACTTTACTTTTGTCTTGCGTTATGAGGCGACAGCGTATGTAGTTGCATGCTCGCACCTCACGTTGAGCCCTGACGATCGTAAGATTCACGTTGCCACCTAGATACCTGGGGTGACTCCGGCCAGTTCTTGGGTGAGCATTCTGGAGGTCGGCTGCTCTGACCTCGTTCGTGTGTGATTTCCTGACATCCATCCGCTTATTCCGAAGCAAACACCTAAACACGGAGCCACCTACCGCGCACACACCTCCCTTCCCCATACACTTCTCATTTCCACCCTTACAGGCCAGCGATGGGACGAAACCCCTTTATCGTAAGCCCCTTACCGATTGCTTCAAGGAAATATACAAAAAGTGTCGGAGTTTTCAGAAGCAGACAACAGGTACAAATTATAGCCAGATTTTTATGTATGTCGAAGTAGATTGACAGCAGTAATAAATACTTATTTTACTCATTGGATACGAAAAGTGTCGGAGTTTTCAGATTAAGCAACCAGGTACAAATTATCGCCAGATTCTTATGTATGTCGAAGTAGAATAACAGCAGTAATAAATACTTGTTTTACTCATTGGATACGAAAAGTGTCGGAGGTTTCAGATGCAGAAACCAGGTACAAATTATCGTCAGATATTTATGTATGTCTTAGAAGTAGAATAACAAAAGTAATAAATACTTGTTTTACTCATTGGATTCCATTTCCTAATGATGGTGATTTTTTTTGGTTCATCTTGGTCTAGTTTCATTTTCCCCTTGGTAATTTAATCAAACCATCTCGAAAGAACTTCAGAATATTCTTTATTTGCATTTCCATTCCATGGAATGATCCATTTGAGGGAACTATATCTTGAGGAGTTCCGTGCGTCTCGGCCGTTTCGGAGCAGCGTGCGGCATGAGCGCAGCGCATCGCCGCTGCGGAGGCGCCGAGCAGCGCTTGCGGGCCCTCTTTCACGAGCCTCCTGGCGCCGGGGCTGCGAGCAGCCGGGGGAAGCTTAGGGCCTACGCCCGCAAACCGCACCCGGCCGCCGCCGCCTCCTATTGCGGGTTCATTTGTTCTCCGTCCCGGTTGTGGCACAACTCTTCTTGCTTACAGAAACATATTTATTATAATGAAGCGAAAGGAATCAACGAATACTCTCTTAAAAAATAAATCTGCTAAGTCTGTCGTATGAGACTTCGACACGAAACAAGTCTTACAGTGACATCCCTGTGCTTAAGCGTAGGGGTAGTTTTTTGTCATTCACTTCGATCGCAGAAAACCACGGAATTTTGCAGCCGAACTCTGCAATTCTCATCATTGTGTCTTCTTTACTTATGCCAAAATCATCAGGAACTCGAATCTACGATCAGCAGATGTGGCTCAGGGTATCGACGGATGTCATTGTAGTGCCCGTGACAGGGAGGCCCTCCAAGGTTTGGGTCGCTACGGTGGCCGAATTACGGTCACTGGCTGGATAGCGAGGTCGAGGTCAGTCGCTGTCAAGTGGAGAAACGTACCGAGTGGTTTCTCCGACCAATACCAGGCGAATGCTGGAATAGAACCTTAACAAACAGGCCACGGACTGCTCACGATCATTCTTTCCTCTTCCTTGTGCTGTCCTCACTCCTCACACAGACTTACACTAACATGCACTACACTACCACACATTCCGGGAGCTGTCCGGAACTTTGAGCTTGTCCCGGTTGGGGCGGTGCCCTGCTGTTTGGGGAAAATCTCCCTAGCCAACTGTAAGTCGGTTCCGAATCTTACAATCTACCAAGGAAAGATCACCGCCACCGCATGCGGAAAAACATGCACCATACTTACGGGATTAATAACCTTAGCAGTTGACGGACCCGGAATCACTAATTAATCAATGAATCGAACCTACGACCATATGGCCTCCGACATTTTTATTACGGCATCAAAATTACATGCCTAAGATTGACTTTTAGGCACAAGGGAAATGTCATTCCATCTGATGAAATGTGTTGCTTTGCATTGTATACATTAAGTGTTATTGATCACTTGGAGTTTCATGAGATGAATGCTCTAAGGGAGATTAAAGTGTTATTCGATTTATAGAAACTAGTATTGGGTCTACCTAAACCATTACAAGTCAGCCCATCCCACCTTTACACCCGTCAAACCACTATCAATTGTTTTGCAGATGAACTCCTATTTGTCTCATTATTTGTTATCGTAACAATACTCTTTGAATCTCTCTTGTACATTTTGACAAATGCAAAACTACGCAACTGTGGCAACTAATGCTTACCAAGATCATATTACCTATCAATCGAGTGTACTTATACTGGAAGTATAGACCTGAGGATGATTCAGCCTATATTGTTATGTAAATCGTGTTTCAACACCCTTGGAAAGCAGAAATGCCGAAGTAAAATTAAAAAAAATGAAAATGGTCTCTAATGTAATGGAAATTTTCTCGTTAATTTAATTATTTTCTAGATTTGATCATCATAGATTTAAGCATATGAAAACGAGTTAATATTAAAATTATGATTTAATAAAAACATATTCAATTACAGCTCACGAAATATTGTTTATCAACGAATTTGCTTTTCAAAATACCTTAATTACTATTTTAATGAACTTTAATTATTTAAGAATGTTGTAAACATACCAAACAATATATTGTATTGTTTCTTAAAATATGGACTATTTTTCAGAATTTTTAAACTTCGTTTACTGTGAAGACTAATACAGCAAAAGTATAAAGTACACTTCCATTCTCTCTTCAATTTAAACCGTTTTATTATCCTCGCAATGTTCATAGCCTTTTCATATAAATATGCGCAATTTTCTTTCCGTGTGAAATAGATATAGTAATTTGTATTCTGTTTTCATTTATCATACATTAATTTTCTCTCAATTTAAACTGTAACAAGCTATCTATATTCAAAAATTTCCATAAATAGGACTGATTATTTATTCCTCGTAGTGCTCTTTAACAGCGTGCGGTGCCGATGAAAATCTCTTTGTAACATTCATAGTGCGACGAGTGAATGGATTTAATCAGGAATAGTAAGTAGCGGGATGATTTTATAGTTGTGAAGCTGTAAAAAAGTGTGAAGTGAGTGTATTTGTGTGTGGGTTGTGAATAGTTTATGACGATGGAAAATTATCACAAAATAATGAATTAATGTATCATTGATACGAGCTAATAAGATTTTTTCACTCTTTCGACACGTATTAAGCGCCGATAGGTAGTTAATTGTTTATGAGAAGGTCATTTTCTGAATGAGCCATTAAATTATTATTGCTTGGTAATTGTCAGTTTCCAGCTGGATACCTCTTGAAACGTATTTGTATACTCTTCAAACATTCAATTCCTGGAAAATATACTTTCCACACAACCTCTTGAAAAATATTATTTATTAATTTACTATTTCTTCAGTACAATTCCTTTTAAATACCAAACCTAACGACGTTAAAATTATTCCAAGGAATCTGACACCAACATTTTAAAAAATCGTCAGTCAGATATTATATATTACTTCCAAATGACTGCTATGATCACCAGAATATACACATAAATAGAAATATCAAGAGCAATCTATTAGACTTTAATAGCCTTCTTAAATTATTCTACATTAAGACCATCATTAGCAATTGCAAAGCGAGTTAAATAACAGATCATCTGCACCCACCGCATACCGTAACACACACGTGCTGCGTGACGTGCACTCGCACCTGCGCGCCTACGTGCGTAAGCATAGATGTAAGTACCAGTAAGCTTATCTTATCCAGTCCAACGCACCTACATATTATATCCGCACGAGCATACTTTATACGTACACGCGTACTGTACATATGCACGCACACGCATACACACACACACACATAAAAAACCGCTTGTCAACTTCGTGGACGCGCACATACTCTCTATAAACACTATGTATTTGCACACACTCACACATCATTCATGCGTACACATGCACATCATACGTGCACACGTACACCATTCTCTTACATGTATTTTATGTTCGCACACGCATATCATTTTCGCACACACACATATGATTTCGCACATGCATACTCGCGCACGCACACATATTAGCACATACGTATCATTAATAAATACGCGTATCATTTCTGCACTTGCTTATAACCTCCGCACAAGCACACAATTCACACAAAGGCGCTTTATATACACACACGTGCACCATATATTTACACACACGTGCCCCATTTTCGCATACGTGCATTCTTTACGCGGACGTGAACCATTTACGCACACGCACAACAACAATTCGTAATGTTGTTCAAGCCGCGAGGAATGGGCGTTCCCACCGCCTCGCGGAATCGGCGTCCCCATCGCCTCGCGGAATCGGCGTCCTCACCGCCTCGCGGAATCGGCGTCCCCACCGCCTCGCGGAATGGACGTCCCCACCGCCTCGCAGAATGACGTCCACACCGCCTCGCGGAATGGGCGTCCCACCGCCTCGCGAGAATCGGCGTTCCCACCGCCTCGCGGAATCGGCGTTCCACGCCTCGCGGAATGGGCGTCCCACCGCCTCGCGAAATGGGCGTCCCCACGCCCTCGCGGAATCGGCGTCCCCACCAGCCTCTGCGGAATGGACGTCCCACCGCCTCGCGGAATGGCCGGTCCCCACCGCCTCGCGGAATCGGCGTACCCACCGCCTCGCGGAATCGGCGTCCCACGTCGCCGCTCGCGGAATACAGCGTCCCCACCGCCTCGCGGAATCGCGTCCCCACCGCCTCGCGGAATGGGCGTCCCACCGCCTCGCGAATGGGCGTCCCACCGCCTCGCGGAATCGGCGTTCCCACCGCCTCGCGGAATCGGCCGTCCCACCGCCTCGCGGAATCGCGTCCCCACCGCCTCGCGAAATCGGCGTTCCCCACCGCCTCGCGGAATCGGCGTCCCCCGCCTCGCGGATCGGCGTCCCCACCGCCTGCGCGGAATCGCGTCCCCACCGCCTCGCGGAATCGGCGTCCTCGCCGCTTCGCGGAATCAGCGTCCCCACCGCCCGCGGAATCGGCGTCCCACCGCCTCGCGGAATGGGCGTCCCCACCGCCTCGCGGTATGGGCGTCCCCACCGCCTGCGCGTAATGGGCGTCCCACCGCCTCACGCAGCGCGCAATCGGCGTCCCCGAGCGCCGCGGCGTCCGCTTGGGAGCGGCGCCTGGGGCCTCTGTGATGAGTCGCGCGCCGCGGGGGGGGGGGGGGGGCGTCGCGTGCAGCAGCCTTCGCCTCCTCTCACTGCCACGCCCCCGCCGCCCCCGCCTCCGTCCCAGCCCCGCCGCCGACGTGCTCAAATATTCAGCGACGGCGGGCGCCGAAGAGCTGCCGACGAAAAAACGAAAAGCTGCCCGGCCAGCAGAAGGAAGACGCAAATATTGGAGGGAGAGTGCACACTTTTTACCTTTTGCACTCCGCTGTATTCACTTTGTTTTCCTTTTTGTTGTTATGGATAGCAATTTTTTTATGTTCATAATACATAGTTTGTGAGCATCTTTGATCTATATAATATTAAAATGTATCGTTTTGGTACTGTTTTAAACTTTGAAATAGAATCCAGATTAGATTCAGTGCCGAAAGATACGGAAAAAGTACGTGGAAGCATTTCAAAGAATTTTTGAGGAAAGAAAATACAAATGGATAGCACAAACTAGAAATGTAGAAATTAAACATATTTTGGGCAATTAATATCCAAAGATAAGATGTTAAAGTGTACAAAGAAAATGCTATCAAATCTATGTGGAACTCTACTACTACAATTATTCTGGAAAGTACTTTAATGAGTACTAGAGTATATTCAATCCATTTGAAATTGACGAATTCCTCTGTGAATTCAGCTTGTACATCTTCCGTTTGAAATACTTTCATGGTATCCCAAGATATAGAAAACTCACTTCCTTCAAATTTTTAATGAGTGTTCTTGTAAGTAACTTTGCTAGAACTTATTTGTGAAAGATGTACTACTACAATTTCAAAACTTAAAAAAAAATTCAAATTATCTTCTGCATTAAATTGTTCTTCATATTTTACTTGATTATACGTTATTTCAGGATGCAGAGATAACTCAGAGCTGAATGAAAGCTACACATATAGTGCGAGTGACTTTAATTAACAGTCCGATTCATGTAATGTGTTAATTCGTGAAATAGTCACACTAAATACCACTCGAAGAGCTGCGATGTTACTTATGATAATTCACGACCGCCACAACCTCCGGCTTCCTGTAGAGGCCGCTCCGACAATTTTTGTAAACGAAGAAAAAGTTTTATTTCCTACTTGTAAATTACAATTAATACAGTAGCTTGGTAACAAACCTTGTAATGTATTTATTAGTAGAATTCGAGAAGTTGTGTATCTTAGTTGGTACTATTACTATTACTATTATTATTATTATTATTATATTATTAACATTATTATTATAATAATATTAATATTATTAACTTTATCATCTCTCCCTAGATGCACTATGGCAGTGCCAGACAGAAGTGCTAAAGATTTGAATCCCATTGATTGATTGTTTAATCAGTGTTTCCGGGAGCGACTACTGCTAAGTCATTTGTCCTGTAAATGCAGTGAATGTTCTAATAGCGAGGGTGGCGGTGGTGACATTCCCTCGATGGTCCGGCGACGACCTACCCTTGGCTTGCGGGGTACTCCCCGATCAAGTATCTCCCACCAGGGGGCTCCGATCCAGGAACTTGCAGCTCCGGAGCTTAGTACTGTGCCGGGAGAGCCGGCGTTCCGCTGGTGGAAGATACCTGGATGGGGAAACCCAACAACGCGACGTGTAGGTCGGTGCCTAATCTCACCGTCCAGCGGGGAAAACACTGCTACCTTCCGTTACAAAATATGCACTACACTTACGGTACTAACGAAAATAGCAGTACACGCATCCGGAAACTAAAAATAATCAATACATTATTGCTTGAATAAATGAATCAAAGAGTCTAACATGAACTACTTGTCCAGAAGAACCCCGAAGTGAATAACAGGAAGTGGATAGCGAGCACGATGCCAACTCTTTTTGGAGCTGCAGCACATAACTACATGGGAGTCAGGCCACATCAAACGTATCATTTATATCTTGCAGCAAGCAGATCGCTGCAAAGCCACAGCTCCATACTATTCTTCGTCAACTGCTCGTAGACTAGAAGGCAGCTATCTTTATACTGATGCCCGTTTTTTCACATTTATTAATTGTGGTCATTTTATAAGTCGCTGGTCGCAGCAGAATCATTTGGAGTCTTGCAGATACTCTCATGTGACTACTTTGATCTTTCTATGTGTTCAGCATTGAGAACACGAAAGAACCGTCACACACGACACATTCTCAAAAACGTTACAAATAATATTGATGCATATCTTGCGAGATGGCGGCTCTTTCTGAATGTTAGGCAAAAAGAGACGAGTCAGCATTGGCCTGCGAGAGCGCTGCAAAGGTTCTGAAGTCTAGAATTCTTTAAAAGTACTTAGAAAATCACCTGTGTGTAAATTCCAATATAACATTTTTATTATTTCATATTCATCCTTCACTATATCAATTTTCGTTCAACCATTTTCCTATCAATTGAAAGAAATATTGCAATTGATTGAGGTCTTCCAAAATGTGCATCTCTTGTTACTTTCAAATTGCTTGGAAAACTGCATCGTTTATCACACGAAAGAAATTTGGTTTATCACAAGTGATAAGAAATAATCAGTGGTTACAATCGAGAAGAAATAGGAACGCCGAAGAACAGTGATAAACAGGGCAACAAAGAGACAGTAAGACGAAACAATATTATAGGTATTATAGATATGTGAAAATCTCTCTCATGCCTACAGCATATAAAAGAAGAGAGATCGTACGGTCTGATGACTGGATCAGGTCCACGACCAGACTTTCATGCACTCCCATGCGGATGGTAATTTAATGTTTTTAGAGGTAATAAATAGGCTTGAAATATCACTAGGTATTCATCATAGTTTTATGATGTTCAATTATTTTCTCATTAAGTTGAATACTTTTAGATCACGCTTTTTTATGGTATTCCTATTCATTTTAATGTAGTTCTATCCGTTACTGTTCTACATTTTGTAACTACTTCATCTCTGCTCATTATATTTGCTGTGTCTGTCACTCTTATTTGTCATCTCTTATTTGTCGCTCCTCAATAACTAGTTTTTGCAGTTTTATTATACAAATTACGTTGCTTTAAATCTACAATGTACACAAAATGTGTTGTAGTTACTTTATTAGGCTTGCAAGCAATTACATTCTTGATAATTTTATTTCACCGTACTCGTAGCGATATTTTAAGGAATTATTCATTTTATTCCTTTTCAAAACATTTAGGAGTCAAGAGTTACTGGAATCGGCACATATGGATCAGGTTGTTTCACTACAAAACATTTGGGTTTCAATCGGCACAAGTCAAAACACAAAAACAGCGCCACTGAACGCTCGCTTTTACGTACAATTTACATTTCCCTTAAAACGATTGTGGATTTAAGTAGCACAGGACGAGAAATAATAGAACGGTTTGGCAAAAAGACAATAAGATAAGAATGCTCACTGGCGTTTGATTTAAAATTTAATTAGCGGGGAATATTCATTCATTTCACATACATATTTCCTGGATCGTAGTTTGTATCTACCCGCATTTTAGACGAAGGAGTAGAAAATGAGAAGTGTGAATGAATACAACGGTGTCTCTAATACATATACCTATTATTTAGGGTAGAATACTTTATGTTCTTCAAGTATGGATAGAAGTGCCGGTGTTCCTAATAGATTTGAGTAATCAAACCAACATCATTGGTGTAAATGCACGTAGAGATATGAAGATACACCCTCATTCCGGAAAAAAAGGACACACTTTTTCTGAGGGGTATATCCTTTAAGATACCGTGATATTCTATATTTAAATGGAAAATAGTCTCAATTCTATGTTATACATTTACGTCCGTTCACAATATCAAGAATATTGGTTACGAAGAACTCATTTCCATTGCAGCATATAAATGAAAGTAAAACAATGCCAATATAGATGCACTCAGGATGAATGACAGATGTAAAACAGATGTTTAATGTTATTCGTATAAAGGGATACAATATTGAATAGATGCCTTGAATGCGACCATTTCAATCAAGGAAAACTAGTTTTGGAGGAAATCATCTGCCCTGGCTTTGACAACAGACAAACGGTCGGAACGAAAAACATAGAATATGACTAGAGAAATAATCTATTATATAATACTATTATATATATCTAATTTTTCTATATTAGAAATTCACAATACGAATTTTTCTGACAAAAAATCGTCACTTTCCCTAGCATTACAATACTTTCTCTTTACCACTAAATACGTACGAGGCAAAAAAGTGTCATGCGAAAGAAGCTGCGAAATAACCACAAAACTGCTGACGTAAAAATGGAATCGTGTTCTGAAATCATTGAATTTTGAATTTTACATTGAGCTGATCAGTGAGAACACAAATTACACATTTTAACATTGAAATATGTAGTATGTTACCCCAGTATATTACTCCAACGTGGATTCACACGCGTTATGTTTTGTAATTATATTTACCAGGAAAATGAAGTTTATTTACTCTGTTCTATTCTGAACGGGTACCTAAACGTGACACTGCCGTCAGAGAGCGAGCATTGCTTCGAGTGCAACCTCTCTGCTCTCTGCTCTTTCAGCAGCTCCACGCCCACAAACGTGCCTCGTTGTAGCTTAATGCGCCGGGAAGCTATAAAAACGTATTAGCTTTTATGACCGCCTGATATATGGATCACTTTCCACGTGGACCAATACGGCTGTGGCCGCCGGCACCGCCACCGACGGCGCCCGCCGTTTGCGAGCCACAGGTATTCCGCTTGTAATTTTCCAAATGGGCAGTAAGGACGTTGGTTTTTTTAAGGATGCCGTGATTTGTTCCATCAACAAGGGATTACGAGGTCGCGCTATCGTAAATCCGTAGCACGTTAACGGAGAAACTCTCGGGTTACTTAACACACTTTTGGTTTTAAATGAGAACGGTTCTTATTTCTACTGGACACTGGTAACGGTTTGTTCTTGATGTTGATTCAAGGGAATTGTTTGTGTTTTTAGGAATCAAGGATATTATCCGTAGGGTTGGTAGTCAGCTATCACCTCTGTCACCTTGTTAGATTGGAAATTGCTTCGAAAAATCAGAGTGAATGTGATTCGTAATGTGACATTGCATTTAATAATCGGAATTGTTTAAGCTCTGCCTGGGAATCGAGCTCAAACTTCCTGGTTTACGACCGGTTTCTAAACCACCTAGTTACCGAAACGACCATTGCTGCGAATAGTTCCAGACAGTTTGGGCGTAAACAAGGAGTCTTGGCTTCCATTCACGGCCGAGGTGACTAGTGCTTTGACGTACTTGAATTATTATGGGTTGGGTTGGGAAATCAATGCTTTCCAATTGTCAGTGTAATTTGATGATAAAGACCCTCAGAATGGAGAATGCCAAGGGCGGGGCATGCGTATGACATTATGGCAGGTTTCGCTTCATGTTATATGAAAATTGCATGGCGTATTTTATAAAACTGTATCATTTGAATTCATCATTCTGTGATACAGAGTAACTGAGTATTGTAAATAATAAATTAATCAATGACTGCTATCTATAGCTTATATCTAATAACTACAAGAACGGGTAGATCATCAATTTTGACGTATTACATAATTAAGACTATACTGACAGGCATTGTTAAGCAAGAGTGCTCAACTATTTTAAAAGTTACAACCGAATTAAACACTTTTACTGAAACGTATTTTATGAGTTGAAAATTTTTACAGTTGTATTACCATAATATTTTGATTGTTAATCTTTTCAGAATAAAAATTGAAAATCTTATTTACAAAGAGATGTATGTCCATGAAACACAATTTTGCAGACAGAAACAGTATTCACGTACAAACTTTCAAATATGATAGAATTCAACGGTTTTCCGATGCCGATTAATGTAGGAGAAGATATTTTTTGTACACAGTATTTGGCGGAGAAGCGTCGTAAAAATAAAACTAGAAAAAATGGAAATAGAGAGATTTTATTTGAAAAGAAGTTATTCAACTGTTAGAAAATCTCTCCATGAGGATATATTACCAAACGAAACGAAAATAAACGAAACGAAATTTTTTTCATTGTTCTTTAATTAGTTATAATGCTTTCCGTAGAGACAAAATCACTTAATGTTCAGAAAAATTAATTTTCATTGGCAACAACTAATCAATTTATTAGAATGTGGTACTTAGGGAAACAGGTGTATTTGTGAAAACACTTAAATGCCTGAATTGCTGACATGAATGTGCGTACGGTTTGACAGGGAAGTTGTTGGATGGAAAGTTGAGGTACTCAAAACAGAATTTGTCGACAAACTACAGAAGCATTACGTCTGTCAAAGTGAGAATAGTCTCAGGGTCTACTGAGCGTGGAATTGTTTTCAGAAATGCTTTTCGGTTTTTTCATTCATTGAATTGGACTCTTCGAATTCTTAAATTTCGAATCCTTTGAAACATAATACTCTGAAAATTATAGGTTATGTCGGACATCGTGTACTTCACAGTTTCACATACTAAACCCTTACATTTTCGTAACACCAACAAAGTGAGAAATATACCGGTAAAAAAATTGCAAATGGTAATTCTGCGAAACAATTTCACGTGTATTTGTTGTGGATTCGATTAAACCGCACGGCATTCATAGATGGCCTGTCAAACAAGCTGGAAGAGCGTGTAACGCGTTGGCGTGTCCGTAAAACTGACAGGTGGAACAAGGAGACGGTGTGTCTCTCTTGTACCGTTGACGCGACGTCTGTCTCTCGTGAAGCGATTTGTATCTCGCAAATGTTCTACGAAAAGTGGGAGTATGAATTGCAAAACACGATCGATAGCTTCGATGGCTTTTACGTAGGGAATCTACAATTTAAAAAATGTACACTTTTCGCTTGTACATTCGTTTATACACACATATGTACAAAAATACTGAGTGTCGAAGACCAACCGAAAAAAATTAAAAACATGTTGAGAGTAGCAATTTGAACATTTTATGTCATTATAGTATTGTCGTTCGATGACTTTCCATGATAAATGTGATTTTTTATAACATACGTTCAGACATATTTACGTTAATGTCACAGCCACAAAAATGTCTCTTCTGAAATTCACTTAAAACTATAAATAATTGTTTGAAAATATTTAAAAAATTGAAGTTTTTAAGATGAAAATTTACATTTTGATTCATGGGCACTGAAAAGGTTTCGAATGATGCCGCCATTACTACAACCTTTTTATAAGCAACTGACAATAACTTCAACAATGACCTTACTAACATTCCGTAACTCTACTAAAAATCACAATGCACTGTTATTCTTATGAAGTTGATGTTCCATAAAGAAGGTTGAATATAATTAAACTGAACGAAATTTCATTGCTATAGTGATAGTATTTTATAGATGGGAAAGGAAAAGTATTATTAGAGGAGATAGGAATAAATTGAAATAATAATGATAACGAATTAATCACTTTATCTGTAACTGAATTAACTGTACCTTTTATATCTATCTTCTGTATTTGTTGTGACACTTAAAAGGCCAAACAATCTATAGTGTCATAACATTGTAACAGTCTGCGAGCGTTTAAATTTGTAATTTCGTTATATGAACTTTAAAATGAAAAACCGATTACAATGACATTGGTGGGAATAAAATAGCTAATACATTAGCAAAAGCTAATAAATTAGAAAATACAATGTTAACACACTAATGCAAATACAGGACTACAGTAGGCCTGTGCATTGAAGATCTAATACAGAGAGAACGTGGAGAGCTTTACTCGTATGAAATAATTTTCCACTAAGCACATGTCGCATCAACCACACGGAAATCTATTAATTTCTTCCGTATTCTGACCAGTCAACACAATTCGCTTGCACAATTGCACCGAAAAAAGTATGTTTTAATATGTTCGAATGACCTCCATTCAGGGAACTGCACGTCAGTGCGGAGCAGCGATACTTTTCTGAAGATTTAATAGCACGACTTTACTGACATTGTCATAGCAGCGTTCACGCGTGTGCTTCCTAGATTAAACACCGGGATTCTGCACGTCTTGTTTTAAGTAGCTCCAGTGGCAGAATACTAGTCTGTTTAATCAGAAGACCTCGCAGGCCAATTTTTTCAGAAACCCGTCAATTGCCAAAATCTAAAATACGTATTAGCGGCGGATTATTGATCGAAGAAGATAAACAAATCATATAGGGCTTATTTATATGAAAAATATTCAATTGCTTTAATAAATAAAAATATTTTGAAATCAGAAAAAATGGAGAAGTTTTGTTAGTTTTATCGAAATGGGGAAATCGGCGGTTGACGGTTTTTCTGAAATAAAGGATTCAATTAACGCTGCGGCGCTCAAATGACAAGTCGAAATATGGGCGCGTGTTTGTAGCTGAGCGTTTCATTTATTAAAACTCCTAATTTAAAGATTTTTTGCACAGTTTCCGGCATGTCTTGTGCCCAATTCTCTTTATAGAAATGCTAGCTGATGAAAAAAAAATATCCCGAGGCAATGAAATTGACCAACGTGAACACCTTACTGCTTCGTATTTCGTCCTTACTTACACATCGTCAAGGCTTATGCCTTAACATCAGCTCAGTAACTTGCGATACTACTGCATTGCGTACACGTCCGTTAATGTTTCATTTCTTAGTACCTCTAGAAACATATTAGAAGTAATTGCTGCGCCCCACGACATGCCTTGATAATAAATTGTTTGGGTATTGTAATTAAGCTTACTACATTGTTAAGGTGAGTTAGACAAAGTTGTTCTTAAAACATAATATTGATACGGCGAAAACGTGCAATGTGAGTGAGTGTTCAGAATGTGTCCTTCTGCTGAGTACGAAGTGAACAGTACGTGTTCGCCTCAGTCGAGCATTGTATTATAGTTTTAGGACCAAACGCGCAGTTTGACACTGTGGTTGTTTCAGATATGTCAAGGTATGCATGTAACTATGGATACAAAGTTGAGTTAGTGCGTTAGCACCAATGTCAACATGGGATTTAAAATAGAAGGTTGAACTTGAGCAAATATTGCAGTAACATTTATCATTCTCTTTTTTCTAAACCCAATTCTCGCATACTGTTATTTGTTGCTGTAATTCACTATCATAACTTTATATAATAACAGCTTATTGCTATTTATTTATACAATATTCTTAACACATATGTATAATAAATTATAAAGTTCCCCTTTTATAATAGAAGGTAAAGGATATAATTAAAAATTGAATGGTACAAGCTGTTCTTATCCCACGTTCTGGGAAAAAAGTAAAGCGAAATAACTGATTAATAGAGAAATTGTAACAAATTAACACAAACTAATGCCTCTTGCTATTGTTAATTATTGACACAATTCATATGTTTAAAAAAGATTAGTTTCTATTTACATTTAAATAAATATTATACTACTAATACAGTATACGGAAGAATGTAAATATTTTATTTAATCGCTCATTAGAATTCTTATAACTGTTAAACAAGAAGTAAAAATAGAATTATTGAAGTATGACAACACGTATCTTTAGTAATAATAATAATAGTGTAAATATATAGGTGATCAAGTAATTTTTCCTCATAATTTGTTGTCGATTGTCTTTATTCTTTTGATACATTAGTTATCTGTTTTAGAAATTGGCTTTTAATAACGGTGAATATCAGTGACTCATATACCATTTAACATTTAGTTACAAAAATATAGGCCAATTTTTATCATGTTGTAAATGGAATGGATGAATCTGAAGCGAGAACAATTCATCATTGATTTTCAGAAAAATAAAATTTGCAATTTAAAGACTATTATGCAGTCAATAATCTTAAGATTTAAAACTGAAATTTGGATTTAAAACAAGAAAAATCCAAGCCTATGTATTTTTAAAAAAATCCTTACGGGAGATATGTGTTGCGCTTTGGTTTTTCTAAATTTCTTGCAAGAACGGTAGAGTGCTACACGTGTGATATTAGTTTGACATATCCATTTGCTTTCTTTGGGCTTCTAGCAAACAAAAGTAAACGTTGGTCAATATACAGGAGAAATATGCTCTTTCTTCCTCGATAATTACCAACGAATGAAGTTCAGGATGGGACAATAATTTAGTCATAATTTTCAGCGATTTAAAAATGAAAAAAAACTTTATTTGTCATTGGCTATATACAAGAAACACTATCAACATGATTTAAAATAATTTTGTTTGCCCAACATTCTAACACTTAAATTTATAGATTTTTTCCAATTACTATTGTATTGTCTGTAAGCTTATTTGGCATACCTTAAAAATATTAATTCAAAAAGTCTAAATATTTGCATTTAACATTTTAAATTTAAAATAAGAGCATATTAACCCTCTCTTAACAGATATGCAGTATAAAATGTTTTTCTCATAATATTTAGGCAAGTATAGTTAACATGCTCAAGGTGAAATTCGTGATATTCCATTCTAATATTCCATATAGTAGTATAATATTCCATCCATATAGACATAAGTCAGGTGAGATTCATAAGAAATTGTCTGTAACCTTTGACGTTTGCAAACAAATTCTAGCAAAGCAGCCATTTCGTTCTTTCGCACAATCCTCGTAAAGCAATAAATGAACAAATTTAATTTCGCAAATAACCTCGTACGTCCTGGGTAGCTATTTGCTCTTTGCGCCTTTTTGGGCCACTCTTCGCGAGGGCGGAGTATTTATCACTCGCCGAGGCGTCCACTAAAAGCAGATTTTACGCTCTCATCCGTACGCGGTTGCGGCTAATGGCTTCTCTGCGGACCAGCCTTGCTATAGTCCCGCGAGGGAAAGGCTATGCTAAAGCTACGCCCCTTGCGAACTCACCGTTACACTTTTCCTCACAATGTTTTCAGGGGGGTCTAATGAATCTGGCATATTTTCCAGTTTTCCTCGGAACAACTGCGTATGTGAAACTTGCGCACTCTCCGATCTCCAATAAAAGTTCATTATAAATTTAACTCTGAAACTTTTTAATTTTAATTTTTTAAGTACGACGGGGTTAATCCGAAAATGTAAAGATGCACTCTAAAAAATAATGTAGATGTTAGGTCTTTTTATCAGGTATCTCAAACATTAAAACATGTGAGAAAGGCGTGACTGAGTTCACATTGTACAATCCTGCCTATTATGTTATGATCTATTAATATTATTACAATATTTTAATTATATAATTGGAATATTATTCCTATAATATCCTGTCTTCTAATATAAACGACCCTACTTATTACCAAAATAAACTATACTCGTATATGTTTAATCTTGAAAGCCAATGCTCAGTAAAAAACATAAAACATTAAATATGGTAGCATACTAATGATCATTGAATTAATTTACGCGTTCTAGCAGCGATGCATTTAATGTCTTAGTGGTCATTATGCACAATATATTTTAACGAAGTGTTTGTGTAGTGTAAATGCCCAAGTTCTGTGTTTGAATGTTTGAAATAGTGCTTGGTATATCATAGATGTATTCGAAAACACCTTGCCAATATTTTGTAATGTTTACATCCATAAAACGATAGTTTTTATCTAATGGTATATAATATTGTCAATGTTTTGTCATGAAATGCTACTAAATAGTTTTTAATTTCTAACAGTTTTTTACATTCCTGGAACAAAGACTTATATTTTTTAAAAAGGCCGCAAAAAGAACGGAAGCGATAAAATAAAATAAATTACTGAAATAAGTTTTAATCTCTCAGTTTAAAAAAGACCAGAATCTTTTAACAATAGTAACTGTATAGTAGATAATATACTCGTACTCCTTAAAATAACAAAAGTCGTCGCTGAGTGGGACCACAGCCGTAATGCTCCCCACCTTGACAAGGGACGCCCGGAGCGGTGCAACTTCACCCAGGCTCCCAATGTGTTTCATTTAGAACAAATAAAAATGTATTTACCTCTAACTCAAATTAACAGCTTATTTTGTTGCACGTGAAACTGAATTCTGTTGATGCATTAGAGGGGAAGGCGAGATTTATGTTAAAAAAAATTCGGGCCTTCGTGGGGCACTGTCGTAGACCTCTTGTTGCGTGAGAGCGCCCCTCACCAAGGCATGCCGCCGCGCGAAGTGCCTTCAGGCTAGTCGCAA
Organism: Gryllus bimaculatus; assembly: GCA_017312745.1. Lineage (NCBI taxonomy): Eukaryota > Metazoa > Arthropoda > Insecta > Orthoptera > Gryllidae > Gryllus > Gryllus bimaculatus. The sequence continues at coordinate 2,513,001 of BOPP01000056.1, forward strand.
ATTGAGACGCAGGTCCGTGCCGTGACGCAGTGCGACTCGCCATGTGAGTTTATGATAACCACTGGTTATAGGACCCTCGCACGAGCGCGGGTCCAATGAGTGGTGGTTTTCATAAACACACCACTGCGTCACGTCACGCAGCTGCGTCTCATTTTGCGCGCAGCGTGAGCCGCTCACCAGCCTGCACCTGCGGTCGGGCCAGCAGCCCCGCGCGGGCGCCGTGGCGCTGCGTGGCGCCCGCTCGAAATAGCACGCGCTCTTGCCGGCTGGAGGACGCGCGGCCGCCAAGTGAAGTGGCGCTCTAAGGCTACATCAGCGTTCGCCGCTCGCGCTCTTTAGCCGCCGGTAACAGGATCCACTCCACACTCCACGCGGACTGCCTGCCGGCGCCTCGATTCCAGGAGCTGCGGGGCGGGCGAAGGAGTGGGAGGCGGTGCGGGCGGGATGCAGAGTTTGTAGGCTTCTGCGATACAAGCTCTGTGAGGGCCCCGCTGCAGTGAGATCCTGTTAGCCCTCGCGGTAATACGAGACGCATTTCATGCCCTTTCAACTGTTATATCTTTCCGAGAACTTTCATTGGTTCTCGTAAAACCACTGCGTAGGGAGATTTCCTGCACTTGCATTGACTCTCCACAAACAAATTTGCAAATAGAGAACAAACAAAATAACTCTTGACCATTTTATCTGAGAGGCAAATAACTAAAATGTTTAATAATTTTTTTTTGCCGAACATATTGTACTATTAGTCAAAGGGTTCCAAACGGGGTCGGTAGAGACCCCCTGGGGGTCTATGAAATTTTAAAGAGGGACATAGATGATCAAGGGTTCATTTGGGGGTCAATAGATCCATATCAAATTGTGCCTGATCAATATAATCAAGATACCATTGGTTAGAAAAAATAAAAGTAATGAACTTAATTGTTTTCTGATATAAAGCAAAAACGTATAGTAATAAATTATAAATTAGCTAGTCTTCTTTGGTATCCGTCATTCATTCTTAGGAGATAGGATATTAAAAAAACTCAAAAAATTGTAACTATGCATCAGAGCGTTTCTCTAAAGTATTCTCCACGATATGCATTAGAGAAATGGTATGGGTACTTCTTAAAACAGTCAACATTTGGTAACCAATGGATTAACATGACTGTTAGAAACTGAACTTCTCAAAACAGGAAGTCTTTTCGATTATTGAAAATTGAGATATTTACGAGATTATTGGTGTACGAATTTGTTATCTTCAAAGTGTTTATGTGCACTTCTTGGTTTCATGATGTATATCACAGTGTAAACTTAAAGAGGGTCGATGAAGCAAACAATTCTCTTAAAAGAGGTCACTGAAAGGCAAAGGTTGGGAATCCCTGTATTAGTCTATGGTAGGCTTCCCGTCGAAAAACGCTCCATTGTTTTACACCGCCACAACAGACGAGGTCATGGGACCGTTCGCACACAGCGACTTCATGTTTGTCTGACTCGATCCGACCTCTATTCTCGGAATTTAAAATTGGTGTTTTGTCATATGTCTGCTTTCTAACAATAATAATGACACATAGAAGACAGTGAATTGCATCGCCCGCGGTTAAGCTGACTTCGGCAATCTCGTCATATATCAAACAATGTTTTTTCTATGAAAATATACCCGCTCATTACTGAAGATTTAGTCTGCATTATTGCCGAAGGAAATTTTATCAATATAATACTTACAAAATGCATGTATGTTTATACGGGTAAACAGAATTTGCCATTATAACTGAAGGAAGGACTAACTTTCTTCTAATGAAGATTTTTTGAGTTTTTCGTGTCATCGAGTAAATTAAAATGAAATTCCAATAAATTCGGTAAGGTACCACGTATGAGAAATTGTTAAAAATTAAATTAAAATAAACATTTTAAAGGTGCCTTAATGTTGTGGGTATATGGAGGTCACTGAGTTGGAATAACCGCAGGAGAGTGATAATACATGTTAAATAATAGGAGAGTGATATGGCAGGAGAATGATAATACATGTGTGTGTGGGGGGGGGGGTCGCCACCTCCTGCAGGAATGCAAATTTAAGTCAAGTTTGGGAGCAAAGCTTCCAGGACTGGGCCAGGAGACCCAGCGTGAAGTAGGAAAAAACAGATCTCGTGACCTTTTGGAGCGGGTATAAAACTGAGATAAATCCTGGGACGATGGAACTCTTCGGAGACCTCTAAGACTTTAGTGCATACGCACTTTTCCGCCCAGGATGCAGCGGCCATGTTTGGACCTGAAGAGCAACTGATAATTCGGGAGCTAGTCTATAGTTTTCCATGGCAGTTATGTAATAATTACTGCTAGTAGTACGGCATTCGATTTTGTTCATGGTGGCTTGCAGGGTGACTTCATTGTTGTACCATCAGACATTCATATTATCATTGATTACATGTTAATCAGACACCAACAGGCTGTCTTCGTCCGGGAACGGGCATATCTTGGTTATCCATGCAGTTTGCAACATTGAACAGACGGCGATGCGTGTTTTACTGTACTGGACCTTTCTTGTTCTTGCTCCGTACTACAAATTAGAATGACATGAAATAAATGGTATAAGTAATGAATGATATGTGACTGCACGTTAGATTTTTGACAAACGTAATATGTGTTTAAACTCGCATGGGAATGGTCACATACATACTTAGGGAGGACGAAACCATTAAGCATTGTCTTTCATATTCATTTACGAGCAGCAACCTACATTAACGGCAGGCACAGAGCGCAAATCGCCCGCTTTCCTCCATTTCTTGTCATCTTCTCACTCCATCCTTAGGTTTGAGCAAAGGGGTTATTTCCTACCCTCATATGACCAACTCCCATTTACAAAGGAACATTTCCTGCTCACAGGAGTCGGAGATCTAAAAAAAAGCAGCGACAAGACATTGCGCTTTGACCATGATAGTTAAATTAAAGGTAAAGGAGACCAGTATTCTAATTATGAAGAGGGGGGAACCTATACCATGACGGCGAATGTCCTAAGCCATTAATTTTAAAATTCGTTTTTTTACCATTGAGTAACTTCAGAAATTTTAAATATTTCTATGCTGAGTAAATGTAATTCATAAAAGAGAACATTATATTTAAAAAAAATTAAAATATAAGTTTTAAAATGTATTATACAACAACATTGAAGTTTCTAGAATCAGTGTGTTAACAAAGAAAAAGGTTTTAAATGAATATGGATAAAGTTTCGTAACTATCAAAGCACAGATATATTCTCTTGGGAAGCCAGACGTCATGTACATCCAGACCTTCCCTTTGATTCCGTCTCTAACTAGAATCCAATAAAATTTTCTCGCCCGCGTGCCCTGATTTTAGTTTAATGCGACGCAAGTCGGTTATTTCATTTCAAATTATCCATTTCTTTGTTTCTCCACTTTCTTTTCCGGGGTCGAGGCGCGTCAGCCGCAACCTGTAAAGCCCCCGCGTAGTGAGGGGAAGGGAGG
>BOPP01000056.1:2516478-2554664 GCA_017312745.1 Gryllus bimaculatus
CGGGGCGCCGTGGACATCGCGTGCGGCGCCGAGCGCATCGGGAATAATGGACGGCGGAAGCCCTTCGTCTGCTACCGGCGCCCGGCCGGACGCCCCGGGGGTGGCGGAGGCGGGGGCGGCAGTCGCGTGGCGACGGCGATGGCGTGGGCGTTGGCGGTTAAGGCGACATCGTGGCGAGGGCAGTAACCACACGATGATGGTGACTTTGCGAAGGGGGGGGGGCGACGCGGCGACGTGCCAATACCGGTGGCAGTGGCGGCGGGACGGCGACATTGCAATGACTGCGGTGGTGGTGGTGGTGACGGGGGTGGCGGAGGTGCCGCCCCCTCGTCGCCGGAGGCTCTTGGCGGCGAAACGGCCGAGTGCTCCTCACCGTTCCGCCTTTAATCCGATTTACCAGCGCGTTTCCTTTCGCTTCTGTTTCCCTGCTCGTTGAGATTTTAAAAAAATATTACCCGCTGGGTTGCTAGATTCTCGGTGGTTGGTCGTGATGCGTTTTGATTAGTAAAATAAATTCAAGACCAGAATTTTCAAAACTGTTAACCGCAAAAATACTTTTTTGTTTATGAAGAAAATAGGCTTTAGTGAAATATTTTCAAGGGATTCGTGTACACGTTTCGGTGTTATCATAAAGGACATTATTACAGTATGGAAATGACATCACCACTTGTAAAATCCCATGCAAATATATAAGTGTATCTTTCCTTATTATTTTAGTTATTTTGCTTACGTACTTCTTTGAGAATCGTACTTTATTGTAGCTTTACGTAATCTGCAATTGATTGATAAACCGATAGAATCAAGTTAAAGATAATAAAGACGAAATAAAATTACAATTATAAATTATAATGTAATAAATATTACTGTAGAATTTGTATAAAGTAATTTGGAAATATTTTAAATATAACTTTACCACAACACTGCACATGACCACAGTAATCTAACTACATCAATTAAATTTCGTCAATTGTGATGTTAAGTGTTTTCTTGGACTTCTATATTCGTTAATACGAATATTAACTAATTATGGCGTATTTTTACTGTCATTGCAACGAAGATATCGAGTAACTTTTGCTGTCAAACTGTTCCATTCCCATTTTTAAGATAGCTTTTCAACATATTGATAATATAAGGACTACTGTGATTTTTGAACTGTAGTGGGAACAGGTAAGGACAACACACACAAACATCCATGCCCAAAACGGGATTCGAACTCGCGACCCTTCGAACAGAGGAACTTACAGGACTTGCAGTACAATAAAGCAGTTTTTATCGAGTAACTATATCATGTGATTGTAATTAGATACTACACAAATCGTAATTACTTTTCACCGTTGGTTTTAATGTGTCTGTAGAAAAGAATAATGAAGGAGATCCGAGAACCGCAACGAAATTGCGCTAAGTAGATTTGTTGTAAATGGACTCACCGCGACGCAGTTGTGGTTTTCACAGAATCTTGTCGGCAAAGCAGCTAACTGAGAAGCAACTCTCGAGATTTTGGGTGCTAATTTATTGTAATTAACAATGGAAACCGACCTTTCCGGACATTCCTCTAGTTTCATCGTTACCTTCCGAGGCGTAAAGAGGAACTTCTCTTCCAAGAACTTGCAAGTCGAGTTGATTTTCCACGCTAGATTCTTTGACCCATGACTTTTGAGCTGTTGGAGTGAGGCTTAGGGATCTATCCCATGTTCTGATCGCCTTTACTTCCAAGAAGTTTCCAATATTAATTTGACAGGTAGCAGAACGACTCACAAACTCTAAGGCTCAATACATTGACTTGCGATATTCTAAGGCGTGGAACGCTTGTCTGATTTCCTGTTATATCGCATCATTACACATTTCACTGACGTAATATCTGCATTGCCCTTATTTTTTGTAGAAATTGTCATTTACTTAAAAAATAATTCTTCTCAGTAATATCCCGGTAATGTCAAAAAATGAAATTCTTTGTACAAATCTTCTTGAATGTTTACCTGCATTGCTTACGAAGAGGAATTATATAAAGTGGGTCATGTTTTGCTGATGTTTTCCGGTAAGAGGAAGCCTGTTTCTCTTTGCATGACTAAGTCAACACCAACATCTACGTTCAGTGAAGAAAGCAGTACATTCTGGCGAAATGCCAAGCAAACAGTCTCTGTGAAAAACTTTCGTCTTTTGATTTCATTTTGCACTTTGGCTGGTCAAGGGCACGTCGCCAAGCAACTTAAAAGTACATGCAGCGGAAACTCGACGACTGTAACACCGACGACCATTCGACTTCCAAACTTACAACATATCCTTGATAGTAAAAAGCTCAGATTGATAGTAATTTCATTTTAGCTTTTAATATAATATTGAATATCTAAACAAAATATTACCGAATATCCAAACGGAACATTTCTGAACCTTTAAATTAATTATGGTATACAATTATTTAAACGTGTCAGTGCAGTATAACTTTTTATACTGCAGTTTTTAACTTTTTATCTTATTTTATGTTACATTTAACAGTGAAAGTAAATTAGTTATAGGAAAAATTATCAAAATTCACATGCAATATTTTACAAATATTTTTGATCTATGATATCATCTATTTATGATGAGTTATTCTTAAATGGAAACAAAAAAATTGCATGTAACAAGTAGAAAAAGAGATATAACTGCACTCGTGATAAATAAGAAAACACGCTCTATCTTCGCTAGTTTTCTTCAAAATACCACACATGTAATTATATAACTCTTTATCCACTAATTTCTTTAATTAGTATAAATATATCGATATTGGTTACTTGGTACATATACACCCAGATAATATCGTATTTTATTTATTGACATCGTAATTTTTGAACTCGTATTTTACTAAATAGAAGTATCTTCAAAAGACGCATGAGGATAAATTATAATTATACTCAGCGGAACTTATGATAAGGGGTAAATATTTTTTATGTGATCACATAAGAGCGTGTATAATAAAATAATTGTCATTACAAACAATTAAATTAAATTGACAATAATTCAGACAACTAAATAATTTGAACGGATATCCATGATACAAAATAAATTTAAAAAATAGAAATGGTGCTAAATCAAAAAATAAAAACTATGATGTTAAAATAAACCTCGAAACACTTAATATTTTAAGTAAAAACCGAATAAATTTTAGGCCGGAAACTACTGCTGTAAAAACACAAGAAATTCACAGAAGGGACGTTCGTCAGTTATTTTCCCAAGATGAAGGAAAAAGTCTCGTCACGGAGGAAGTCTCACAGAAATAAACTCGAACTCCTCGAGAGAAAGAGTATTTCACGCGGAACATCGCCCACGCCGCCCTCGCCGCCGCCCTCGCCGCCCTCGCCGCCGCCCTCGCCGCCGCCCTCGCCGCCGCCCTCGCCGCCTTGCCCTCGCCGCCCCCCTCGCCGCCGGCCCTCGCCGCCGCCCTCGCCGCCGCCCTCGCCGCCGCCTCGTCGCCGCCCTCGCGCCCTCGCCGCCGCCCTCGCGCCGCCGCCTCGCCGCCCTCTGGCCGCCGCCTCGCCGCCCTCGCCGCCGCCTCGCCGCCGCCCTGCGCGCCGCCCTCGCCGGCCGCCCTCGCCACCGCCCTCGCCGCCGCCCCTCGCCGCCCCCTCGCCCGCGCCCTCGGTCGCCGACCTCGCCGCTCTGCCGCCCTCGCCGCCCGCCTCGCCGCCGCCCTCGCCGCCCTTCCGCCGCGCCCTCAAGCCGCCGCCTCGCCGCCGCCCTCAAGGCCGCCGCCCTCGCCGCCGCCCTCGCCGCCGCCCTCGCCGCCGCCCTCGTCGCCGCCGCTCGCCGCCCTCGCCGCCTCGCGCCGCCCTCGCCGCCGCCCTTCGCCGCCGCCCGGGCGCGCCCTCGCGCCGCCCTCGCCGCCCTCGCCGCCCTCGCCGCCCTCGCCGCCCTCCCCTGACACCAGCACCCGCATACCCTCCACCATCCCTACCTCTTCGCCCCAAGCGTTCAGCCCCGCCCCTCCGTCACCTTGAAAACCCGTTGCCCCCGCCTCCGCCACCACCACTCCCACCCACCGACGCCTCACCCCCGCCCATGTGCTCGCATCGATAAATTTTTCATACCGCGTGTCCCCTTTATTTCCGGCTCGCCGTGCATCCTGTAAAAAATTCATCTCGCGCATGAATGTTTATCCCTGAGCTAGATTGCTCTTCATGGAGGGAATTCAATACAGCCACCTCTCGCAACCGACCATTTTGCATCACTAATTCGGAACTATATCGCTTATTTGCGCATCATCGAAGTGCTGTGTTGTGAAGTGTTATTGCGCCCGCGAGAAAAGGAAATTCTGTATTTTGTCGGTGGTTGCGGAGTCCGTGAAGAGTATAAAGTTTTCAGTTCCTTCTGCAATAAAAGATGAGTGCACATCTTGCACCCGAGAGAAAGCTGAGAAATGCATTAAGTTTGAATAGAACTCTATAAAACAAATGTAACATTCTGAAGTGTATTTGGAGAGATTTCCTCTATTATTATTCATTTTATTTGTAAAATGAGTTTGCAGTTTTGTCTCTTTGTCTTCTCCTACTCCTGTAATTCGAATAGTATTCTTCTCTAATAGTTTTGTAGAACATATCTGTGTGCTTTCTTGATTTATATAAGTTCTTCCAGCTGGAATAGTCCCCTGCACAACGTACAAACGTAGATATGGCGTAATCCTTCCTTCCTTCCTTCGAGTTGTTTGCACTCACGTTTTGTTTTTTTGTACTTTCTGGCCTTACTACACACGTAGTGAAAATAAAGGAATGCAATAATTCAGCAAAAAACGGCGCTTTTTTGCACAGTAAAACTCGTAATGTGGGGTTCGACAAAAAAGTGTGAGAGTGATGAATGGGGATGGATGAATGATGAGAATGGAGTACTTGTACGTAGTAATTACTTTCTCTAACATATTCTGTAGCCACACAGTCCATATATCGTGTATCCTTGATACCGATAACTGGATTTACGGCAAAGCCTCTGTGCAACTGTAGAGTCTAAATTGTTCAAACGAATTTATGTAAAATCGAAATTATCCAATAAATCTGGACGAACGAATACAATGTAATGATGATGTTCAATGATGAAATGTGATAGTATTTCGTTAATTTTTTGTGAAGTAAATAAGTGAGATGTTTCTTATTTACTAGTATATTTTTTATGTTTAATAACAGTGATTCATGTAATTGTAAAAAAAACTATAAATAAAATGCATATGTAAAGTATTTACATCAAGTTTGTTTCCTAGTTACAAGAAAATGAAATAAATTAAAGTTTTTCATTATTATTTTCGTGAATGAAGAAATTTCTTAGTATTAGTGAAAATATTGCAAGAGAGATCCCAGCTTTTTATGCAATTGTGGGAAACATGCATTCATGCACGTATAGGAAACGTGTATTGCATTAAATTATCCTTCAAAGCATATTCAACATAACACTTAGATGAGAACATCTGATAATGAAAATTATGTAGTATATGGATTGAAAAATTTTAGTAATTGACTTTTGTCAAAATTTTGCATTCCTATGGATGTGTAATTAATTTGTAAATTATTTAAAAGACAATTCTTCTCCTTTTCCCGCACTTGTGTACAAGTCTTCAATATATTAGTATTCTGATATTTATAAAAAAGAACAAACAAACATCTTATGTGTCAAGGATATTATGCAGAAATCTCCTAGAGAAGGTTTCTCTGTCGGGAAGCTCTCCTCTGCTTTGAGCCATCGTTTAGGCCGTTGTCCCAGATTCCCTTGCAGCAACTCCGAGGGAAGGGCGCCCTAGTACGCCGCTCAGCCCAAGGAGCGGAGGCACAGCCACGCTCAAAGGGCTTCAAAGGGCCCTGGGAAGAGGGCTGGGGGCGCTGCCCGCGGGCGCGCGGGGGGTGGGCACGTCCCTTTCGAACGGGCTCTCCAGGCGCCCGACGTGCCCGTGGGCAGCCCTCGGTCAGTGCCCGGTCGACGCTCGCACGAGGTGCACAGATCGGCGTCCGCGGACAGGGAGGAGGCCTGGAAACAAGAGAAAATCGGCATAAAAAGCTTTGGAAGAGGAAATTAAGAATTTAGGAAAACTTAATCGCATTGAATTAAAAATCAGAGTTTCGAAAGATAATGTTACAGATAATACAATGGTTATTTTTTCATTACATACGGAATAATAACAGTTATTGAATAAATTAGAATAATGTTTCCCCTGTAAAATTCATACTTTCATTCATTCATTCATTCATTTGAAAATATTAGAACGTATGTTTAGTTATACTAATTTTTAAATATCATTTAGATTATAAGATTTGAATAGGTTGTACCCAAAATTATACCTGGAATTTTCAGCCTCAAATTATTGCTAAATTAACCGTTCCAAACATGTATTTTCTGGAAGAGTAAATAAAGCTGCCGTGAAATCGCAAATGTTTATGGTGGAATGCTTTAGTAATGTCGTGCGAAAACACACCCACCCACATACACACGAGTGTTTTCGTGTTTTTGTGATTTCGTAATATTGGCGATAAATAATTCGTTTATATTTTCACCTCAGAAATGTAGATTACCTTAGAAAAGCATTTTGTAATTTTTCAATTTCATCGCATCCTGTTCGCCGCCAGAACTTTGAAAGCATTTCCGAGACTCCATGCACTACTGTAGAGGTGTAGATGTCATTACGTCAGGAGCAATCAGCGAGTGCACTACCATTCTGAAGGCCGGCTGACGGGGCATAGGTCGGGAGTGACGGAAGCAGAACTGTTGTAATAAGCACTCCGATTCCGTTTCACAAATGTACGTTTTTCGTCGTTTGTACCCGAAAAAATAGATGGATTATTCGGCAGTGCTTCATAGAAAATAACATTCACAACGCTTCAATTAGCTTTAAGCAAACTGACTTTAAGCTACGTTATCGGCTTCTGGGCGTTATAGAAGAAGAAAAATTGTCAAGAAACTAACACATGATAACGAAATGTTTATTAATATTACACTAGAAACATTTGTTCGTGTGATTGGGAAGAATGCAGTTCTTTGTTTTATTCCGCATGAAATTTGTGAGGATAGTCATATAACTATATCCATCATTTTTATATTTTGAATGTGAAACCATATATTTGAACTTGGAACTAAAATATTCAATTGCTTCTGGAAGGAGAAACAAGCAAGTCCAGGGACAAGCGTGATAGACTTCCTTGTCTGTGCCCTGCGGTTTATATTCCAGTTAGTTCACGTGGATTGGAGTGGAATTGTCATTCGTGACATAATTGCTCAGGAAACTCGGATATCATGCCTCTTGTGTCAGGGCCAGTGGCACATCATTAATCATTTCACAAATCGTCGTCAATTCGTCATCCCTCCACCCTCGCAGTCACAGTACTTGTGTTTGCAACCATGCTCCTACATTAGATAACTCCTCATCGCAAGGAATAAATAAACACATATGTTATATGATAGTCGTATGCGAATGATTAAAAAATAATATACCCAGCAAATATACCCAGTGTATCTGAATGTTCGCGCGTCGACTGAAGAAGTGAATTTTGCTATATTTTACGATGAATTAAAGTTTGTGTTTTCTTCGTTGGCTAGTTTACTATTTCAGAATATTTTAATACCGTTTCGAATATTTGTTCACTTTTATTTTTTGGTCAATCCACCACAAGACTTCTGTGGGAAGTTTGTTGCAAGTCAACGCATCCCGGATATTCGATATATGTCGTTATTCCTTTATCATCGGGGAATCAGTCCGTTGTCAGCCAGTTCGAAGGATGGAAGTGAGGAAAGAGTAGATAAGAAACAATCATGCACGAACCATGACCCGTTTTATTGAGAGCGGCTCCTGCTTTCGCCTGGCGATGAACAAGGAAGCCACCTAACGTAAGGGACAATATATAAGCTCAAATTTTTAAGAGTTGATGCTTTGAATTGCTCAGAAGCAAATTTCCGGCCCGTCTGGGGTTGAAGTCTTGTTATTGATTCTAATGATTTTCTAGACATCAGTGCTCATGATTGTTACGACCAGAATGGCCGAAGTGACCAGAACGTGTGCCGACTTCGCACCTTAGTCGGAAGGTCCGCGGGTTCAAGTCTCGTGGAGAGCATAGTTACTATTCTCTTGTCTTCCACGTATACGTGTTGTCGCGGAAGGCCTTGCAAGACTGCAGACAACAGATTGAGAAGCCCGAATCGTGTCAGTGACGAGTAAAGGTTAATATGAGCATGATAGGTACTCGGTTAGTCGAAAATCGGCATTAGAAGCCGGAAAAGTCCCCGGAAAAAAGTCGTCTCTCATACTTCATACGCATTATATAGAAAGTTGTATTTCTCATATGATTTGCTGTAGCGAAAACCTGCGATTTTTTGTCACAAACTTTGCTTTGTAGGTCTCCAAACCCAAAGCGGTGGGTTCCTATTTGTAGAAAATGACTTCCTCCAACACTTGTATAATCAGAAATCACGTTTTGTGTGTCCTTGATATTGAAATACCAGTTTACGGCAAAACGTCTGTGCGTCGATCTGTGAAAAACGCTAACGGCTAGACCGTCAGAAGGAATTTCACCAAAATTGATATTTGTCAATCCATTTGGCTGTTATCGCGGTTCCTTGAATTTGAAACTGATATTTCAATTTTGATGGGTACTTCACCCGACATATCGAAGACATGTTCAATTTCTACTAAAAATAGCTCCATTGTTTTTTGCATAGAGAAATGTACGCCCATAGAAATGGTGTAGACCAATTTTTATTCAATTCTCTGAAATTTAGAGTTACCAAAGTTCACCGGTTTTTCGGCGCCTTGCTGCAACGGCTATATTGAAGATATATTTTTTATTTTGATTGAAATATGTTTTTAAGATTTAGATATATAAATGGTCACGTTTACATTAAAAATGAATTTTTTCGCGTAATTTTTCGTGAAATAAAAGCAATTTTAAAAGAAGATTTTATCAAAAATGGCTCCAATATTTTCTTTTAACTTTGTGTAGAAAACATGTAGGTTTATACTTGCCTCGTGTATGAAAATAAACAATAAAAATGTTTATCTTCATCCAATAAGATAAGTTTTATCGATAAACTTTAAAATTCAATACTCAAAAAAAGGTCATCGATGTTTTTAGTTTTTTATTACTAAAAACTCCCAAAATTTGCTTCCTGTAACACCTTAAAATATTTCCCCTAGTTCTGATAATTGCATCTTATTGTGAATATTTTTTGTAACAAATATAGATTTTAAAATATTTATAATTTTAAAAAATTGTGTTAATGAAACATGTTGTTTAAGGTCGAAATTTCATTGATAACTTATATGGTTTTATATTATTTCATTATTGTTGTTACTGAAGGGATTTGTATTACTTTATTTACGTTGTATATATTCTTCTTCTTCTTCTTCTTCTTCTTCTTCTTCTTCTTCTTCTTCTTCTTCTTCTTCTTCTTCTATGTAAATACAATCATGTCATCTTCACGTCTTCACGGTGAATCAGATAGCGATATTCCCAACCATCGATCCGTCGATTGGTATCCCACTTATCTCTGGGTCATGAATCTCTTGATATTTTAATCAGCCTACGAACATCTGCCCTGAAAACCATCCCTGCATCCCAGCCCTTTCCTTTTGTTCTTACGAAAATAACCATGTCTGTTACTTCACGGATTTTAGGACAAAAATAATCAAGTAGTTTATTGTAATTCAGATACCTATTTATATGTTATTCAAATAAGTCAGTTTTATTTGAATAACACATTCTTATTTAAATCAACCTGTTCTACTGAGCTTTTTTCGTACACTGATTTTATGTAAGACATAATTATGCATTATAATTGTTTTGGCTAAAATAATCGTGTATTATTAGCTTGTTACTCCTGTATCAACATCTGGTACATCTATTCCTCGATTATAGTCTCCTAAAATATCTATGCTAGTTCTATAGTTTGGGAATGAATATTTTGTTATAAGAACCCTCCATCTTGTGGAATGCCACTGTGGTATAGTATAACCTGATTATTTTTACTGCCACTGCAAACTTAAATCTGTTATTTACATTTGCTGCTTTTGTAGTGAAGTCGTCCTTTGTGTCGCACAAAATTGATGCCAGTAATACTGTCTTGGGTTCAACATTACAGTGGGAAAGTTGTTTGATGGTTATTCGGTAACTGTCACGTCTAGCCAACCTCTTTACTATTCCACTCAATCAATTTGTATGAATGATTATTTGCATTACTGATTGGGTTAAGGCTTAATCTGATCAATGTGATAGTTATATTGTATCAATACTCAATGTCATTATCAACAGTTACTTATTAATAAAGCAATTATTATCAGCTGCATTTCTTTTGTTTCAGGTAAGCTGAAGAACCGTTCATATACTTGGTATGTGAGTACAAATGGCATATTAAAGTGGAATAGAGGTAGATTTGTTTGATATATGAGAAACACATTGAAATTCCTGAAAATAACGTACTATATGTTTCAGAACTAAGGTTAAATTTGTTTTTGAAATTATTTCATTTGAAGTACGCTAGAGAGATACATTTTGACTAGTTGTCATTTTTAACCTTTTTATTTGATGGGAATTCAAGTTTTTAATTGTTGAATATGCTAGTTTGTTAACTTGTATTTTTGATACAAAAATTCAACACTTGCCATTTATATTTTTATTTTATTTATTTAATAGGTAATTATTACAAACAAATTAGATTACTTGATCCTATGTGGTAGCCGAAGGCCTTAACCATTACAATACTATATCCTTTCGCTTTCTCATTTTCGAATTTCGGTATCACCCCAAATGTCTCTCCAAGCTTCAAAGCCGCGAAAAGAGACCACAAGTACGCTCAGGAAAAAAAACCCTGAAGGAGGAAAAACTCTGCCGTCAGAAGTCGAGTACATTCTAATTATCCGACATTATTTTAGCATTTTAATTTTCTGGCGCGGTGTCCCGGTCTCCTTTCAGCTTGCCTCCTCAGCACCGAAATCAAACAGCGGCACAGAGAAGATCGCCATCTACAATCCTCATGCCCTTACATTTTCATCTCCCTGTCCTACCCCTAATGTGCTTACCATAGCATTTTTTATTTTATTTATTGTATCGAGTTATTTACAATTGATACGACTTATGACTTATTTCGTTTACTGCTGTTTACTAACTTAACATAAAATTACTTATTGTAGCTCATGACTTATTTATTCTCTCCAGCTAAGCTCCGTTCAGAGCTAACCAGTGCTGTTTTCCACTCCTAAATTCTAGTTTCCCTAATGGTCCGACTTCCTAAAAATGTTCTAATTCTTTCATAATCTTAGATCTTTTGGTCACCTAAACATGTTTTGGCGAGCGTTTAGGTTCCTGTTTAGAAGTATATTTCCCATCCATCCATTTTTTTCTCCATGTTTTCCCGTTGCACAGCAAATAAGAGTATGTTGATCAGTCTTCCTATCACCGCAAAGCACACAGATGCCATTACCACGTCGTCTTTAGCTACGCTGCATCACCCGCGAACCTGATACGCAAGTGATCCCCTCTGCGTCCTTTCGAGAGATGTATGTAACTTCTCGCCAACCCATAATGGAACCCTCGCCATGGTTATTTTAGAGCTAAACCAAAAAGCGAAACCGTTTTTTTTTTTCAGCCGGTTGCTGCCCAGATCTCTTGCTCTTATATCCGCAAGTCTACGGAATCAGCCTTCTTTTCTCACGGGTTCTCCCTATCCCCCACCATTTCCGGAGAGACGTCTCCCAATCCTGCGCGTCAATGTACTGTTAATTTTGTGGCGCCAGTACGCATGTCGCTTCCCTGCCATTGCGCTCTAAAGCACCTATGTATAAGTGTGTCAGCCTGTTCATCTGCTAATTTAATCCAGAGTTAATAGGTTTCATTTAAAATCTTTCCAAATTCCTATTACTACCGACCTCTCTTAAGACTCCGCATTGCTGCGCACCTAGACACTCCTAGAATTAATTTGCAATAATATGTTTCGATGCTTTCTAATCGATCTATCCTATCATCCCCAGATCTGCTCCATATTCATAGCTGGAGAACTAACGATTTGAAACATTGTATCGCATATTTTACCGGCAATTCCGGAACCCTGCGAACTGCGCAAACGATTCTTTGAGCGCAATTCTTCCGTTGCTGTGAGCCGTCAATATATGATCTATTCCATCCCCCATTCATTGAAAATTTTGCCCGCAAGATATGTAAATTTTTGACGCGGTCAATTCTCCCTAGCGTATACCATTTTCTCTTTGCTACCCCAAATAAACCCATTCTTGAAGCTACTACTTTCGTTTTTTTGAATATTTACTTTTAGTCCCATGTCTCCACTATACCGTTTCTAGAAATTTAAACTATTCTGTAAGCCCTCAATCGTCTCGAGCCACAAACTAAATCATCCGCATATAGAAGTCCGGGAGTTTAGCCATCAAATACCGAGCCGCTGTATCCGCTTCCTGTATCCACGTCAATAATCATTATAAAACAAGATAAACAGCAGCGGTGAAAGAGACATCCCTGTCTTACTCCTACTGTCGATTTTATTTTTTGCGTCGTACTCCGTCACCGCACCTGACGCAGAAATTACTTCCCTATACATGCTCTGCCACACATGTAAACTTTACTTGAAACTCCTAGCTCATTTAATTTTTGCCATAAAGCTTCCCTATTGATAGAGTCAAAAGCCTTTTCAAAATCCACAAACCACTTGCCATTTATAGAAGGGTGGATATTTTAAAGAAAGTATGAATTTTGAAAATATTTAAATTAAAAATATAATTTGCGCGAGTAGCACACTATACATCCGTGTCCCTGTGCTTGAGATTTTCAGAGTTTTGATACCTGACTTGAGTGCGAGAATTTCATATGGATAGTCAGATAAGGTGATGTTGCGTGTAATTCTTAAAATGTTATCGGTGTTAAAACAGGAACACACCAAACCACAAGGCAAATGATTTCAAAATAAGGTATCTAGATGGGAAAACGAAAGTCGGTTGATATTCATCTGACTATGATTCCGATTGGAATAAGAAACGTTATACAATGAAAAATATTATTACATCATTACACGTTTTCCTAGTAAGTATAATTATTGTTCGTTTTCTTGAACGTAGTTTGAAAACTACCACCACAGAACCATATAGTCTAAGGTGTTCTCATTTTCTCTGATATAACATTCTTAATTCCCTCTAATTCAGATTTCACGTTACCCATAGTGAAATATAGATATAACTATTCATGACCGTGCTGTTTTGTTATATTATAATGATTTAATAATAAATGTGTTGGAATATTTAATTATTGGTGAGTATAAAACTTCTCTTAATAACTTCCGAACAGAAATGAGGGTTTTAATTTATATTATTTTCCATCATTTGATATTTAATGCCCGCAGCCTTTTGGTAATTAATACGGATGGTTTAATCCAGACTACATTCCTATGCCATCTTTTCATGACATTGTGCACTAAAAATTCAATTAGTAAAACAGAATCAGAAAAGAGATGGGAATTTTTTCCACATACATTTGTGTCACTCCTACATCAAGCTTTCCATTCCAAATCAATTGCAGATCCGGCTTTTGTAGATTCGTGTGGTCGTATTTTATCCTGTTATTTAGTATGAGGAATGCAGTGTTGTTTCCGGAGTACAATGAAAATTAATAAAGCCCATGCAAGGGTCATGATTACGATGAACCGATACTCGCCACCGTATCAACTCTCCAATAATTGGCTCTGTAAATAATTTCTTCCAGTGTGATTTTCAGTTATATGCATTCGCGATGCGTCCTGTTCTCAATAATTTCACATTATAATTCGTTTTTAAAATTTTGGTGATCCACTTTAAAATGTAAACAACTAATGTTAATTTACTATTGCGGATGGAATTATTTGATGGAGAATATACGTCAAAATAGGAGTGATTGTTATTAGTATACGGCACAACTAATCTGTAACTCTTCAGTCTATTGTGTGAGACATAAATATATGCACCCAGAGATATTTTTTATCTTGAAAATAATTCATTAGTTTCATGCAATTAGGGTAAAATAGTGTTGTCGTTACTTGTTATGTCTGGTAAATACTCCTTCATTTTAATTTCAAGGGGACGTCACTCCAATGTGGTTTTTATTCCCAGATCATTCACGACCCTTGCCAACATATGGAATAGAGAGTTGGGAAACAATGTAAAATAATAAAGAAAAACTTAAGATAGTAGGAATAGATTGTGTCAGATAATCTAAAATCTCTCAGCAATGAAACAATCAGGAAATTGACAGTGTCAGCACGATATATTCGTAGTTGCCAGAATTAAAGAAGGGCAGTTTCTGTGGCTCAGTTACGTAGTACGAAAGGGAGAACAAAATAGACAAAATGGGCCATGCTGTGTCAACACAGAAACCAAACAGAAGAGGAATATCTGGGACATCGAGGTCAGTCGGAGTACAAGAAGTCAAGCACGCAAGTGGTATCCAGGAGGGGGAGGAAGAAAAAGTGCGGTGGGGCATCGGAGGGGTGGAGCTCCATCATTCACGACAACTAAACATTTTAGATTTAAAAAAGTATATGTGAATCTTATTTATAAATCTATTCAATTTACTCAAAAGTCATACGGATTAAAGAACATAATAAGAAGAGAGATTCTTCTCTAAACTGGCTTCAGGTACTATAATGCAACAGGTAAATGTTTGATCGCATGAAGGCAGGCATTTCCTTCGACGGCTGTTTATGATCCTCTCTATTCTCCTAAATATTCAATAAACATGACTGTAAGGTGTAGTCAAGTAAATTATATTGCCATGTTTAAAGCTGTATGACATAGGATATGACCGCTCGGGACCCCGATCATTATATCAAATCATTACTCTGCATTTTAGATCTCAAAAGCTCCATTATCGGCCCTATATGTAATCCTACACATATCTATGTCGCTTGGTCCCCGCGTCTTTCAACAGCAAATGTTGATCCATCTTCTTTGTTTGCTATGCTTCCGAGACGTAGTTATGGAGTCTGGCCTGTCTCATCGAGGCTTGGCCGCGCCCTCGCCATCTGATCACCCGCCCACCCCTCGCCACCGCCTCCACGTCTCCCCAGCGCCACGTCGCGCTGACACCCCGCCGCCTCCGCCGCGTCGCTCCACCGCCTCCATAGCCATTCTGCCATTTCGCCGTATGAAGTGCCACTTTGCCGCCGTGCCGCCGTGCCGCCGTGCCGCCGTGCCGCCGTGTCGCCGTGTCGCCGTGTCGCCGTGTCACCGTGTCACCGTGCCGCCGAGCCGCCGAGCCGCCGTGCATCCGGGTAGCCGTGCCGCCGTGCCCCCGTGCCGCCGTGCTGCCGAACCGCCTAGTCGTCTGCGGCCTACTGCTCTGCTGCCGTGCCGCCGTGCCACCGACACGCATTGTCCCCCTGTTACCGTGCCGCCGTGCCGCTTTCCATCCGTGCCATGTCGCCTTGTCTCCCTACCATCGTGCTGCCGTGCCACTCTGCTGCCTTGCCCTGCCACGTGCCGCTGTCCCGCCGTGTCCTGTTCCCATGTCGCCTACGCCACGTCGCCATGCCGCCAAGCTGGCATCTCCTCAGCCACGTAAACCTGCCCCTCCCCTCGCAGCCACTTCTTCCTCCTCCGGCCCGTAGCACCCCCACTGTCCCTGCGCCGACCCTGCTTCCCCGTTGTCGTACCGCCCCCCCCCTGCGTTGCCCCTTATCGTCCCCGATCCTCTCCTTGGACCCTGCGATCCCCGTCCCCCGACATACCATCCCCACCGTTTTCGCCGCCCTCGTCTGACCCCACGAGCGCCGCAACCTCCCACGGAGGCGGAGTCCATTTCGGTCAGTGGGACTTCATTGATCGGCCGCGCAATCCCCGGCCCAGGCGGCGTCGTTCGTCGCCTGCGCCACCCCCGGCGCTTTCCGCTCCTCCGCCTTCTTTTGTGCGCGAGGAGCAGCCTCTCCCTTCCGCGAGATGGAGCAGCAGACGCGGCATCGATTGGGATGAGATGAAGCGTCCATCACGTGTTGATGCAGCCGTCTGCCCACGCAAGCGTAGCCAAGGAGATTGGATGGCGAATACGTGCGGAGCTCCCGCTTGTCTCCCTCGGGGTTGTTTTGTCTTTGAAATGTTTGGGAAAGTGACGTAAAAATATTGTTGCGATCTTTCATGGAACCATTCGCGCTTGGACATCCCTCACGAGCCATGTTCTGTCATATGTCCTCGTTCCTGCGATGTTATTGGGCTATTGAAAACTTCAGCCACCTAAATAAAGAAGAATTCTACTTTTCTATTAAGTGGAAATGGAAATAGAACAACTTAGGGAATGGAAATGATAACACCATATCCGTCCAAATACTGGATACAAGTTGTTGTTCCAGTTGTACAAGTTGTACATCATACAAGTTGTACATCACAAGTTTAAGCAAGTGAGAAGAACATAGCGTGTGATTGTTGAATTTTGTGGCCATCGATCTGGTATGATATAATCGCAAAATTAAATCTTTAAGTTAAAAAATTAAATTATTATCATAAAAAATCACAATAATTACGAGCTAGAATAAAACAATGACAATGAAATAAAGGAATTTAAATAGAACCAGCCTCCTGTAATGAAGCCTTACTCAGCCAAGCTTGTGGCTAGCTGCTTCGGTGGTGAAGTCCGTTCTTTATGTATAAAGAAATGAAAGATATGACACGCTTAACAATTAAAGCGTATTTCGGGTGTGCGTGTGTGTGTGTGTGGGGGGGGGGGAGTACCTCCTCCAGACGGGTACTGCCCCGCAAGCTACTAAGCTCCGAATTATCTCTCAGTGTGTCATAGTGTAATCACGAAGTAAATATCGTTCCCAGTCCGTGTCCCATTTGTAAAGGTTCTGCTCCGGCATTTGTCTGGTATTGGTCGGAGAAACGCAAAAGTACTCTAAGCAGAGCAGATACCGATGTATTCTCCTGCAGTAAGTGGTTGAATTCAATCCAGCAGTTTAGCTAGTGTCTGCCACGATGAAATGCCTGGTTATCTCTGTCAGCTATGACCGTACTGCAAATGGCAGAAAGGACGCGCGCCCATTGTTCCACAAGAACCTCCGAGACATCTCAGACTGGGCGATCGAAGATCGTGGATGAATGCTGTCGCCTCTCCACAGCGAATTGTGTCAACACTATAACACTCTCGTCGATGTCTTGGCCACCAGCGTCGAGTGACGCATGGCTCACTTCGTGATGTATCACATTGCGGAGCGGGCTGTAGCCTGCTGAGGACTTGTTGAGGCGAGCACTCAAATGATCTCGCGATTTAATGATTTATTGATATTTCACATCTTATTGGTGGCAGCTGGTTGACGCTTTTGCATCACTTTAATTATGAATTAACGAATGATAATCCGGATAATATTGTGCAACTCTTGTGGTTTGCGTCTAAGGAACAACCTCTTTTAAAAAATACCCATGATATACGCGAGATTCGAATCCACAACCTCGCAGTACGCGCAGTCATTGCTGTTCTAAACGTCTAGGCAAACCAGATCTATTCTTGTATTGTTTGTGAGAAGTAATTCACAGAATTGTTGATTCCTCTGATCAGACGCATTTCATTAAATCTTCCGTATCCATTTGGAACAATACGCATTAACACAATCGGATGATATCCCATTTTTGAGAACTGTTACTACGTCTTATGATTTAATTTAATGTTAATGGTTGAGAAACTATGCTAAGCTAAAAGTCCAGTCACTTGGTGCTAAAAAGAGCCTAATCCAGAAAAAATATCCGGAAGTTTTTTCTCAACGGTTCTATATGCTTTCTTAGGTGCTGAATTCGAATTTTACGTTTGAAACTTCAAAACGTTCGGCTTTATGGAGGAAATTTCAAAAATATCTAAGCATTTCGCATATTTCCTGTTTATTGCTTATATTTTCAAAACTATGCGTTTTACCGCAAATAGCTACTCTTTACAAAATTAAAGTTGGAATTTTCTGCGTGTCTTTATATTATGATTGAAAACAACTAATATAAATAAAATATTGAATTGACAAATAATTCACTGCCAAGGTACGCTTCTTCGAAGGCAACGCGCATGTCTAAAATTGTCTCCTGTTGTGTCAAGTGTTGAGCTACAACGGAACCATTTACGCGTGCAACTCACGATAATGACATATTTCAGTTAAAAACGACTTATTTCTTCTGCAAAGTGATTTAAAGTAAGGCTCATAGATGTTTTCCTTTCACCTTTGGATTCCAAACACTAAACTGAAGGGTTTTCTGGTTCTGTTTCATTTTTGTTACAAAAGGCTGTTTCCCTGCTTGAAATCACATCCCTGCTGATTCCGTGTGTTTCGGGGTATTAATAACACAGCCACACAAAAAAATTTTGTTCGTATCTGGGGACAGACCATATTTTCTATATGTTGCTGTTCTATATGTTGAAGTCGCTATGACTTCGCAACATCAGATTTCTTAATTAAGATCAATTATAATTTATAATATAATAGTATATTAAATAAATTATGATTAAATCAATTATAATAAATATAAAAAATATTATTTAATATCAATTATAATTGGTCTTGCCTTCGTTGCCTTCGAAGAGTCGTATCTTGGCAGTGAATTATTTGTCAATCCGAACAAAGAGGGTTTAGATGAAGCGAAATCTCGCGGCGATTTTAGATATATGAAGGTAAGTCAATTAGGTATCTGTACTAGAAGTTTTAAATTGATTAAAAGTTTTAAAAATTTTAACTGAAGCCATTTTTCAACAGTCTCCATTGTTTTCGTGCCTCTTAAAGCAGCTTTAATGGACCAAATATGGTAATTAGACGTGACAAAAACGGAACTGTATCTGGAATAATCTGATGTATATGAATGGGCAAGAATATAGGTGTATATGTATAGGCTTTGTGTTGCAATAGAATAATGTTTTTGGACAATATGTCGTAGCGTTGTCATATGCAGTATATGACAAACACATATATGGTTTCTCACTTCATTGATAGTCACTCGTCGATTATTCAGAATCAGGGCACGATCATGCTCAATATTGGGATCAGTAATGGATGAGGTTTGAAATCTTGCTCTTTTCTAATCCTGCATGCTTGTTTGACTGGTTTTGAATGATACAATCCACTGGTAATCTCTTCATGTAATTTATCGAAATGAAGTGAACACTCCTCAAGCATTACAATGTTATGGTTCAGAAGTGGACTTTAGAATAGGATCAAAAGGGTGTTAAGAGATGTTATATCATTTATGGAAAACGTGTGTTATTAATATCGCTGGCATATTTACAACTAGTAACGCGGTTTACTTGGGTATCGTTTTGTAGACAAAATAAACC
Organism: Gryllus bimaculatus; assembly: GCA_017312745.1. Classification (NCBI taxonomy): domain Eukaryota; kingdom Metazoa; phylum Arthropoda; class Insecta; order Orthoptera; family Gryllidae; genus Gryllus; species Gryllus bimaculatus. The sequence goes on from BOPP01000056.1 coordinate 2,535,744, forward strand.
CTACATTGCTCACGTATGTCTCTAGCGTAGATGTCTCCACTGGTTCTCGGCGAATGTCGCAATGTAATATCAATGGCACACAGGGATAAAATGGTTAAAGGTTTCTTGGAACCAACTTACATATGAGTTACTATAACTATGACTGTAACCAAAAAATAAATTTTTGAAAGGTTTCTTATTCCTTCTCACACACCTCTACAAGTCTATCCTCCACAGTCACAAACGTGTTTTTATACTTTTTATTTCTTCGTCAATTTATCTTTAAATTTTCTAATTAAAAATATGAAAAATAAAAAACTTATAACGTCAAAACTATGTTTTGATTTTTTCTCGACGCCAAATTTAAATGAGAATTTTTTAAGGACCAAAGGCAAATGCTTGAAAAAAATAAAAATAACAAATCATAATTTTTCCTGAGACTTATAACACAGGAATAAGCACGAAATATTCTCGAAACCTCCCGTCATAAACACCGGATCTTGTGCATATTTTTTCCATTTTTTAAATATCTATTTTGCAGTTAAAATTTTTAAAAACATGTTTACCCTTTTACCGCCTTTAAAACCGCTTGTAACTTTAATATACTTTCAAAGTGAATGCAACAATTTTTGAATTTTATTTTTGGGTTTGTTGTAATTTCATATACAGCTCCAGTTCTTTTTAATCATTGAAATGTAGTTACATATAACAAATTTTTACAACTTTTATATTCCTCTGTTTAGTATATTATACACTAACCGTGATTGGTTTTATAATGTGTATTGTAAAGGATTTATTATGAAGTAAAACGGAACAGTGTGCAGAACTGAGTTTAGTTACCAAACAATGCATAAATGCCGATCCGGTGGCCGAGATCGCTAAGGCAGTAGTGCCGCAGCGAACTCGGACAGAAGGATCGCGGGTTCGAGTCCAGCCTCGGGCATGGTTGTATTGTGTTTCGTCCTTTCACCCCTATCATCATCATTATCGTGTCAACCCACAGTTACAATACCGTTACAAGCAATAGTGGTCGCTAATGACCTAGTAGTTGATGCGATCTTAAATAACAAAAAAAAAGCATGAATGCGCAAAAGCTTGCTGACAGGAAACAAAAAAGTCCACTTTTTTCAAATGCAAAACAAATGTGAATTCTGCATTTAGAGTGAGTACGTCACAATCAATAATTTGTTGCCTTTGAAATATTATTACTCTTCCCTCTCTCGCCAAGATAACTCTCGATAAGATATGGAAGAGTTATACGTTCGGTTTGAATTCGCATCATGTAGTCAGCAACGTTTTTGATGAATAGGCTACCCGGCAGAAAGAAAAACGCTTTCACTTAATCATTGTGTTCTCCAAAATTAATGCACTAGTGTCACGTTGGCAGCAATGTAACAATAAGAGAGGATGTTGCAGTATCTCTGACCGGGAGATCTTAGCGGCCGAATCCCGACGGTACCGTATTTTCGACGCTTGCCAGATAGCTATACTTCGATTTATTTAGAGCTACACTTAGCTGGTCGTCAGCTGTTACAGTGTCACCCAGTCGGGAGTTTACACATAATTGCAGTGACGTCACTATGGTGCCGCTCAACCTCCTGACTGGATTACACCGCAACAGCTGATTTACGTCCAGTGCCGTTATGTTAATTCCAAGTACAAGTCGAATTCTGATGCTGTCTGAGAGAATTCCTGCGGTCAGCTGCTCTCGTCGGTAGTTTTCCGTAATTTCTCTAATCAACACCAAGTCAATTCCACAGCAGAAGTTTAACAAACGGACCACAGACCACTCGCGATTTTTCCTTCCTCTTCCTTTTCCTTCTTGTCCACTTACGCAAACACATTTCCCCCTACATACACACTTAATCTTGCATTTCCTAAACAACAACTATTACCTAAAAAGTCTTAATTTTCGTTTCACAGTCTTCTTCTGTTTAACTACCACAATGGATCTGTCCCTCTGAATAGATATAGTCCTCATTTATCTTCATGTCTTCTAGCTATTATTCATTTTTATTTTTCTCTTCTTCCTCTCCCAAAATGTCAGCAATATTTTGCATAGAAATCTGCCTTTAACAAATTTACAGAAATAACACTATCACATATCATACATGAACACTGAATAACTGGAACATAATGAGTTATCTCTAAAACGATGTTTGAAATCAATATGGATCGCACTGCAAACCTTGACACACTATATTATAGACGTTTTCGAAAAGAATTAAAAAATAAATAATCTGGATATTGTCTCAAAAATATTTTTATTTAGTAATTTTATTAGCACTCATTCAAAGCTTTATTTTCAAAACTCAGACACTGTCCTACTCTCTCTGCATTTGTCTCTAAGTAAGATGTTTTCGATCATAATTGATAATAATTTAATTTTTTAGTAACTTTGTTTAGTAGTTCTAATTTTTTAGAAGTTTTAAAGTAACAGTTGTGAAAATTTATATTTTTAACAATTTAACAGTCACAAAAGTCCACTTCTTCACAAATTCTTATTTTGTTACCGAGTAAATATAAAGGCTCAGTAATTTTATTTCTCTTTGAATCACAATAGAAACTTCATCGCCATTCACTTGTGAATAACAGTTCAGGAGCATTGTAGGGAAAAAATAAACACTATTTACTTAACTTCAGAACTTAACATCAAAATCATTTTAAAATAAACAATTTTATTTAAACTTAATTTTACATTGAATTGCTAAAACCTGCATGAAGAAATAAGGTGTAAACATCGTTCTGAGTTATCTTTGGACCAAAGCGAAAGTAACATTTCAACTTTTTCACTGCCTTCATAATAGTTGGAGCTATGCACCCTGGTGGCGTTTGTTCGGAAGAAACATTTGTTGGTATCAACATAATAATTTGAATACTTCAATAATTCTCAACAATTTTGGTTTTTTGAGAAAACGTAGTTTGCAAGTAAAGAAGAATTTGGTGTTCTACGTTTAATTAACTATAAAAAAAGCCTTCAAATGACTCCAATTGTCCGTTTTTTCAGTAGTTTTTTCGAAGAGGGAATGAACAAAATCAACTTTTCAATATTAATGTGTATGATCCCAGTTTTAAAAAAGTAAAAATAATGTATGAAATAAAAGAGTTCTGATTTCCAATGACCTTAATTTTTGCAACTGACTCAGAAAAACAGTATGTTTTGGGCATGACTGTAATTCACAGCTGGGGATATTTATATCAAGAAAAGGACCATAATTCTGACACGATTAACCTTGACATACTTCAGGTTTTGGAAAGGTAAAATCCTAAACAGTTACACTCTAATGTTTGTATTAACGTTACAAATGCGATGTGAAAGCAGACGCTATTTGAATTACATATTGCATTCAATATTCATTTTGAAACTACTCTCAGTATAATAATCTGCATCTAATTAAAAAAAAAATACAGTACAAATTACAATTTACGCCCTCGCTGACACCGAGATTTTTTTGTCGATACTGTTACGTCTATGAAGTATAAACAACCAAAATTTATATCGTACACAAAATAATTTGTCTTTAGAAAGGAACAGTATTTTTAGACTTCTGAAGAGAAACCTCGAGCATTGATAGGAGTTCTATGGAAACCAGAAAGCTGTCAGCGATAGGAAAGGGAATCGACATTTGCCATGTCGATAGCCTTTCTGCCCAGACGCTTTTTCTCAGAAGTTTGTGTTTATAGCTCGACAGGAGAACTAATTGAGGTTCATTCTTCTCTGGCGAAGTGTATCACGGAGCGAAAATGTTTACTTCGCACTGACGTAAACACTCCCTTCCACTTGATTTTCAGAGCTCCTTGCAATTTGTCTTAGGTGGGTGGGATGGGATTGAATGGCAGTAGTAACCGTGAAGCTGGGGTATCGCGGGTGATTACGTTTGAAAACACTCGATTCTCTATGGGATTCAATTCACCGTTCTCTATGTGATCACATATATAAGAATTAAATATTTGAATACAATGTGAGCACATAACTATTATTATTATTATTATTATTATTATTGTTATTATTATTGTTATTGTTGTTATTATTATTGTTATTGTTATTATTAGTATTATTATTATTACTTGCAATTTGTTGTTGCTTTTTCCTAGTTTAATGATGTTAATAGCTCTCACATTGACTCCATTTTCGGCGTATGAAACTATTTTTATCATGTAATTTTGCATATAAAGTTTGAAACACCACTTTTGCATGTTAGTGGTTTTGGTTTTTTTGTATTTTTTATGATGTTGGACTGTATTTCCGTATTGTAATTATTGACAATTTTTTTGTTATAAACATATAATGCTCCTAAAAATGTACATAAATAATCTACAAAATGTTGAGACTAAATTATACGTATGCAACAAGATTCTCATTTCCTTATATCTATTTGTAGATGGATCCTGTATGGTCCAGAACTGAATCAAACGTCTTTTCTGTTAACTATTATTATTATTATTATTTTGGTGTCCAATTAGATATTATGATATAACTTGATGCGATGAGAACATTTTTCGAAGTATAAATTGAAGGAGATATATCTTTATGTTGAATACCAGAAAATTTTGTAGTTTGTTTGCTGTCTTGATCTTATTAAGAAGAAATAATCATCTCAAACATCTTTTTACTCTTATTAATAAATTTGCAAGTGGAGATTGCATCCCACGGATCTTACTGCATTGTGATATCCCTAACAAAACTTATCAATTTCCAAATTGAATATGTTCTCGTGTAACTCGCGATGACTCTCTGTTCTTTGTGCGAAGACCAACATTAATTGATTTACGGGGATGAAGATTTCTACTATCTTTTCTATTAATCAGAAGTAATAGTATGCCCGGAAACGACATTCTCTGAGACGTAAAATTAGCATTGAAGAGCAGTTAATTACACTAGAGAAGATTTTAAGACTGTCGCATTCGTGCAATCAGCTGTAAGGCGTAAAATTGGTTTTAATGGGAACCAAACAGTTTCAAAGTGTTTGTGAGTTCTTCGTGAGTGTGATAAAGGACTGTGCATGAAGGAACAACCTTCACTAAGATATGAAAATGGAATTCGTTGTCTGAGAGAATACAGAGAAGACATTATATTAAACTTGCCCATTAAAACATAAGTTTTAGATCATCCCATTAATGAAAACCTTTAATTTGCAAAATTTTACACTATTGTTAAAGATGTATTGCTGACTTCTGTTGATAGAATTAACGAGGTTTCTTCATGTACTTGGCGAAAAGATAGATTGATGTGCTTAAGTGAATCAATTGGGACCATATATTGGAGACCTCCAAGAATAGGTGATGTGATCAAATAGGAACATTTGCGAAGGCTTATGGTTGTGCATTGTAACTTAAAGGGAAAGAGAACAAATAAGCTTAATATTGAAGTGTGCTCCACATCATTTTAATGAACATCTATAAATTTTAATTAAGAATCGTTACTTCGCGCTTCTATTATACTTCCATACCTTCAGAGAATGACAGACAAACATGAATGCCAATACGTTAGTGGAAATATTGTTCATAAAGCTTTCCCATCAAAGAGGTTTTGTGATCCATATCGTTCTACTAATTAGAAAACCACATCATTTAATTTTTCGTCTTCGCTTTATGATAATATATAATTATGTAATTTATATAATTATCATCCAAATATTCTTGAGATCAACGGGAATGGAAACCAAAATTTAAACAGCAATGTTTTTATTCCTTGCGTTGCAAAACGAGGTACGGCCATATACATTTTTTGTGAGGTATTCAATAATGTCATATTCGAATCTCATCTATTAGAACATTGCATGGAGAGAAGTCATTGAACAACATATGATTTCTTCCCTTTTCAATAATCTCTCTCCTTTTTTTCGTCAGATTGTCGTGAAGAATTTCGCCTGATTTTTCCAATTATGACGCAGAACTATGTACTCCTACACAAAAGTGCAACCTATTCTGAGACACATTGACAGCACATATAACTGACAGTTTCTTTATTATGCTATAATTTGCATAATTACAGAAACATGTTAAGATGATAGCAATGAGTTGAGTCCACACTTAGTAACTTTTTGAATTACATCCTTTTATACATTGTAAATGGTATCCATTAGAAACTAAGTTCATTTTGTGATTTAAATTTTATAACTAGAAGAATCTGGACCCAGTAAACCGGTATTCGGGTATTAAGGATGGCGGTCTATTTAATGCAACAGCTGTCAGATCAAAATTTGTTGATTTGAAAAATTCTGTGAAATCAAGAGAGTAATTAAATGAATATTATTTCAGGGCCGCGATCTTTACGTTAATTTCATCCCTTCTAATTTAAATACTTCGTTCAAACAGTTGAATAAATTAAAAATTAAAGTGAAACCGCTCATGACCGTGATATTTCTACAAAAAATGAAAACTCTTTAAACTAGCACTCAATGTTTCTATATAATTTGGATAGCGTATTTGAGCCGACGTTCGCGAATTTTACTGTAGATTGTGAGTTGCAGTTTGAAGTGCCAGTTGTTTTTTTAGGTATTTGTATATTCCAACGGCATTCGACAGGAAAAACAATAGGGTCTGCCATCAGTAAAAAAGGAAGCTCTATATATTTAAAACACTAAGGGTTTTCTTAAAAAAAAGAGCTTTCTATTCAACCAAAGTTCGTGATATTTTTAGGTCTCTGAACTGCATTACTTAGTTGTACATCTGGCGATGCGAAGATAAGGTGTTTTGACTGCAAACAGAAATGCAAAGTTGAATGAATTTATGTACATGAACTGTTCAGCAATCGCTTACAAGATATCTCCCTTTACAAAAAATAATTAATTACAATAATTTGTAATGAATTGTGTTTTTAAATTAAGATAGATAGCATGATATACTACAATAGTCCACTACAACATACTGTACAGATGTTCGAATATGTAAAAAATTTCAATTACATTTACAGAAAGATATGTAACTGTGTGTTTACAGTGAATAGCAGTTGTATTGTTCCAGAATTTGTAAAGCTCTCTAATTTCATCAGTTTAGCAGAAAAAGTTCTGAACGTCATGAAAAAAACACTTTTTAGGGTTATTGATTTCCCGTATAGTGCATATGTTGTACTTATCTGTTGCAGCATTTCTGTAGCGCTTCCTTTTGTGTTGTAATCGCATGGGTTTAGTTGGTTTTATTTAAAACCCCACCGGCCCCTGCCCCTCGTGGCTGCACTGGCTGTCGCGTCACGCTTAGGTGAATTGCGGATTGCATTTATTTCATTTCAGGGTGTAACTGATTTTTGGGTAATACGTTGGGATCTTTATCCCACACTATTTTTTGGCTGCTCAAACATACTCTCGCAAAATTCGGGCACATTTCTTAAACGTGTTTGTGAAACATGTGACATACCACTCAAATGCTTCATCTGTGATGTGTGAAGTTACACAGACACGTGGCAATATAGTGATTTATACACTTCACCTGGTATTTACACCAGTGACTGAAATGCACGACCTGATGGCGCATTAAGGCTCACACTTAAAAATTTATTTAAAAAAGTGGACAAAGGAAGACTCAAATACTAATGAAGAAGACTCTCCCAAGGAAACGTCCGAGTCGAATTACGTGGTACAAATTGAAGTAACAACATAACCTTTATTCTCTAAGTACAGAAAACGTTTCAAAACACAACGTAACCAGTATTAAACTTGACAGCATCAACATCATAAATCACTTTCAAATCTCTCTTGTAAAATACCTGACGCTTTTCTTGTAGCATTACTCCCTTTTAACCTTCTATCTCTTAAAACGATGACTGATTATTTACCCTTTCACTACCAGAACTTATTGTTACTAACCTCGTACGTTAATGGATCCAACTCTATAATTATTTAGTATTAGAGATATGCTTCTAAGCGTTAATTCATTGTCTACATTTGCAATAAGTGGACAAGGCATACTGCGTAATCTACGTAGGGAAAGGTTGTCTCTCTTTTTGGAGGTAGGGTGTGATGGCGATTTGCCAACTAGTGGCCAGAGATCTGCGAAGTATTTATGGGCATAGGCATATTTTCAAAACACATAACGAAAGAGCATAGTAGCACAAAAATCCCTAATATATCAAGCGAAAATCAACCAAAATGTGTATAAGTATAATGAAGCATTGTTAATTTAATGATATACGTACTTACGGATTTGGATATACTTATGGGTATACGTATTTGTGAAATTTTTGTGAATTTTTTCGAATAGTTATATAAATATGTTTTAAGTTATATGTTCTTTTGGTATATGTTGGTACCGTTTGAGTGTTTTTATATTTATTTCCATTTTTATTCACAATGGTAAATTATAATATTTTTTAATCTTTTAATTTCATAATATTTTTAACATCTTACTTACACACACACACACACACACACACACACACACACACACACACACACACACACACACACACATATATATTATGTTTAAGTTTTGCATTTCTTTTTAACATTAATGAGAGCAAATTTGTTTAATAAAACTGCTGTAATGTGTTTATTATTTCATTTGATTTACTAGATTGATATCAAAATTTTTAATATGAAAGTACTTCTACAATTACTACACAATTTAACAACTTTCACAGAACTAAATATTTACTCTTGACAATTTCTTGCACATTTACATAATTAAAAAATCACTATAGTGTTTAATTAAACACTATATCTCCCCAAATTCATTTTATTTTCTTCGAAGACAAAATTTTAACGCAAAAATGTACACCAAAAAAATGAATCCTATTTTAATTATTAGTTTAGAGGCAGAGAAACTATTTATTTGCTGCTCTTTTGTAGGTAAACCAGCATCGATACGAACCTTCAAGTCAGCACAGGCTTGCATTTAAGGCCGCACCTTCAATGTTTTCCTAATAACAAGAAACATAATTACAATGTACCTTGCGCGACTCCTCAACGCATCGCTTCCCCTCTGCCGATGAAATGACGACACCGGATTTCCGCCCGTGAAAGCGCATTTCTTCCCCCAGGCTGCCTGCTCGCTGCCGCCTGCGTCTCGCAGCACAATAGAGGAATGATTCTTCTCGCAGCACTCTGGAGCCGGCGTCGGTATCCGAATCTTTTAATCGGACTTCGTGAAGTCACGGAGATTAAGAAACTCGAGTCACTGTAAGCTCCTAAATGGGTGGGAACCGTTTGGGAACCGTCTGGGAACCCCGCGGAACCTTTCCGAAGGGATGAAAAGCAGTAACTGACGCCTGGGAATGACAGACTAAAAAGGGATACTTCACGTTCGATGCTAGTAGGTTAGAGAAAGTTGTTAGAAAAATCATAACAGAATTTAAAAAAAGATTTCTCGTGAATTGCGTGTCTCTATGACCACAAACTGCTCGTCGCTGCCATAATAACGCTTGCACGGCTGTTCCCAAATGGATCTCACCTGCCTGGCACGCTCCATTACTGATGAAACAGACCTAGCAGTGTTTAAATTATTTTTTCACGATCTCACCCTGGTTCCCTTCCTTTCTCTCTTGTAGCTCATGTTCAAAACATTTGAGTGCATTCGCGGAGTTTGAGTAGAATCCTCATTTCGACTGTGTTCGCAAAATATCAGCATCCTATGATATTCTATTTTTTACAGATTAAATCAGTTACTGAATTATCGCGCTAGAATATCTTCTCACAGTCCAAATCAACTGAAGCTGATTGTCGAATGATTGGCGGCTCTCATAAACTGTGAATACACATCATAACATCGTTTCAATAATATTACAACCATGAATAGCATCGGTGTTAGAGACATTTATTGTCGAACTTTACGGATTCAGTCGCTGATCTCCACGGTGCATATATCTTGAACATGAAGGAATACGTACATTCGGGACTGAAGGATGAACGTAGTTGTTAATATGCATGGGTAGGCTCTATTCGTCCAAACGGTAGCGCCGTTGTCAGGTGTCTGTATTTGTCTGTGTACCTGCATTTCCATAAACAACTCAAAATTACCATACTTTTACATATTCTACTTTTATTTTCGCGTTTATTCCATGAATTTTCAGCTCAGAGATTTCTCGTTAATAATTCTTTGCGCTTCTATTCATAATACTTAAAGTTTTTCTTCATGTAGTATTGCTTTTGTCATCATTGAATAATTTACATGAATTGTGATACGCCCTAAATATCGTATTATTTACCTGTAGAGAAACTGCAAAATGTGATTCACATTTCTGTAAAGTTAATCCACCGACCCTAAAAATTATTGATCTGGTTTCAAAAGACGATAAATACCATCTGATTGCTCAGTTTAATCCGAGAATTTATCACAATCAATTTTTTTTAATTGTTGCTACTTGAAATCTCTCCATTGATTTACACAATATTTTTTGTGGAACTTTGTGGAACATACACCATCCCAATATATATTAAAATACTAAATACAAAGAGTCTCGGAATCAACTGTTCAAAGTTTTAGGGCATGTAAAGAAGTGGATAATGAGTACTTTTTGCTAATGAGCATGATGTGTGGGGAAATTTCGTATAATGAAGTTTCACATGCGTCAATTGACTTATTACTCGGAGGCAACTTTTATGTCCAGGAGTACGGCAAGTCATCTGACGCACAAAAGGACATTTCATGCACTTGCTGAACCCTGTGTATATTGACTTGCCTAGCAAACAGTGGTACATGTCACGTGTGAATGACTAAATTCTAATTCTTAATACATCACTGTTTATGACAGAACTGATATCATGTAATGCAATTTTTGAGATACGATAAGAGTGCGCCGGCTTTAATTCTATTTCTGAAATATAAAGGCAAAAAATAAATACTCTAATCATGAAAGTTACGACAAGTACCGTGAACGTTTGTCACTTTAACCTAAGCACTAATGAAATGATTATGGAAATTACTAATAGATATCGTAAGACATTAACATAACCTTACCTCAAGATCTTCCTCTGTATGTCCAATAACATGACACATAGTGACCTAACCATTGATGCTGCTCTTGTACAAGATACACATATTCCTCACAGAAGTATACATTTCTTTAAGATTGATCAAGATATTTCTTTTACAAAAGCCAATCAATAACGTTGAACGCCTACTTCCTGAAAACCAGTAAGTAAAATGTAGATGATGCCATTACCTTCTTTTTTCGTTATTGTGACGATTTGAGTTGAACTTGTGTGCTTATAACGAATTCCCTCCTCCTCCCGTTACAAACAGCAGTTTATTTGTCAGTAGAATGCAAATACACCTTTAGCCGCTGTCGTCTACCAGAACGCAGCAGTTTTTTTTCGTACGCAGCAAACGGCTTGCAATTTTTAAAACGCGTCCTCTGTAGTCGGGGGCCTGGGCCAGAACGGCCGGCTCGCACCAGCGCAGCGGGGCGGCAGACAGCGAAAGTGGTGCGTGGAAGTTCACAGAGCGGCGTCAAGGCCTCCTACACAGACGTGTTATTGTTGATGCGGGATGGCGTGAGGAGGGGGGAGGGGGGGCGTACGGGACCCGGCCCCTTGTAACGGCCGTCCTCAAAGGCCGGGCCTGGGAAGACCTCGGAACGAGGACGCCGTATTTATAGGACCGCAGGGCGCACAGGATGCGTAGGAAGGGCGTGATGAGAGGCGCGTGGCAAAAGAAGGTGAGGGACATATCCGGGCACGGGGGCACGTTAACTGATGTTTTCTTTTTTTATTCCGTCCGGGTGCATGCAGCGCTCTCCTCTGCCGAATTTCGCAAAGAATTCGACTTTCGAACCTACTAATCTCAGGTTAGAGTACACTAAAATTACATGATCCATGATAGCCATAAAAGTTTGCACTAAAGCTTTTTCTTTAAATTTTTGAAAATATGTAACCTGCACGATCTTTAAAAATATCAAAATAATTCTTTGTGAAGTGAAACAAATGTTCACTTCACTTGAACGACTAATTCTTACCGTCAGGAAAATCATAATCCACTTAAAACTATCATTAATTTATTAAAGTTTTATAATCGCGAAAATGCTGTGCTTGTAAAAAAGGCCGCGCCCGCCAGTCCTAGACCGCCGGCATCTACCTGCTTTTCCAGTAAGCAATAACTGATAACTTTAAAAATATATCATTTCCTCTTATTCTAAGTTCGGTGCCTATCTCGTGCACCGAAATCATGTTTAAAATTCAATTGATGGTTCATTATTATAGTAAAAATGATCATTAATTTCCTTTGTTCCAGTGTTGTGTGTTATTGTTTTCATTATGTTTCAAGTTTTAAAGTTGATACGCTAACAGCTTTTTAAAATGATTTAACCCTGCGAAATAAGAAGTGATAAAGATGTCTATATTATTAATTTTACGTAAATTAACTTGTAGTTGCCAAAGAATGAATGCGATAAGTATTTTTCAACAATCATTTTGATAAACTGGACTTGATTTTATTATCTACTAAATAAGAAACTAGTGTTGTGTACATAAGTAACTATAGTTTCCTTTTTACGAAGAAACAAAGGTCCTAAGAATCTACGAGCCCCAAGAAAAAGATGCAGAAGTAAATGTTAAATAATAATGAGTTTGTGGGTTGTTTAATAATGGGTGATATATTAGTCTGAGAAATGCGATATAAGTTAGAGAGTACTTAAAAGAGTTAATCTTTTATTGGAAATTATGACATAAATTCTTTAACCTCGCTGTTATTTGAAAACAATTACGACGAATCATACCCTCACTTGGCATTTAGGTTAGGACCCTTGAGATACCTAAGAAGACACTGGCAATAAATATTCCGAGTGGTTGAGAAAAGCGATGTACGCCACTACCGTAACCAATGGCAGTTCTGCCAAGAAGATAAACAGATTTCAAGTGTTTCTACTTTCTATCAAATACACCATCTCATTTTTCACCAATCATTTCAACCTGTCCATTCGATACTAACCAATATATTCTGATTTCATCAAACTTGCAGTACTTTTGAGAGGAAGAACGGTTCACAGTTCGAGAAAGATGAACTGCCGTATATTTGAAACACTTGAAAAGTAGTTAATCATTTGCCTTCCCAACTAACAACCCACAACATCGACATCAATTTTATTCTGCATTTGACGTTCTTGGTCGTTCGTCATCAATCATCATTATCAGCACGCGAGGGCCACGAGCGTGGTTTGAATGGGGAGGAGATTCCAGCGCTTTCTCTGCCGTTTCGCTGCTGCTGCTGCTGTGGTGGTGGGCACGCCATGCGACCATGCTGTGAATGAGCGCCTGGGCTATCGATCCGTGGCCAGGGCAACTTAGGGCTCTGAGAGAAATGAATGTTCGCGTTGGATGCGGTCGTTTCGAAGCAATCACTTCTCAAAGGCCGAGGTTCGGAGGGGCGTGTGAGATAACTTCATACAACTTGGCTTTCCGTGAGCGACCGACGGTGCTGGGTAGGAAGTGCTGTGTTTATAATGAACTGCGAAAAATAAAATATTTTAAATTGAATAACTTGATTTTATTCTTAAAGAAATTTGATTCACCGAGTATAAAAATTAGAGAATGATACTTGTAATGTGTGTTGCATTTAAATTTCAATAAGAAAATGTACAATGCCGTAGAGATCACAGCTAAATGGACATCTGGCATTCAGGAATGTAAAAACCTGGTATTTTGTTTAATTTAGGATGTCTCCGTTGATTGAAGAAATAAAATTTGCAAATTATTGCAAATACGAGATGACCAGAAATATGGTTATATATTTGAAACAATGGGCATTAGAAGGATAAAATTCGAAAACCCTCCGCAAAATTTACAATTAACGTGTTTTTTCCGATTTAAGAAACTTGAGTGTGATGGCGCAACTCTGGTTTCACATTCGGATTCAGCGTGTATACATAATAGAGAAACATATGTAAAGTTTTGGTCTGCCTACTTTCCCTTGTATGCTTGTGTAATTACGAGGTTGATAATTATTATACTCTCAGTTTTAAAATTTAGTGTAGAAGGTCTTTTTGCAATACTCATAATTCACACTAAGGTAGTTAATCTTAAACAAACACAAATACATAGCCAAATATAAACACAAACGTACATTATAGAATGGGATTCGAATACGCAACCGTTCGAAGGAGGAGGTAATAGAGTCCCCCAACTCAACTCTGTTGACCCCATTTTGATCGACAAAAGTATTAATGATCAATACTAATTAAAATAATTTTTGTTTTAAATCTACAATTACATTACAGCTGGATTACACATAAACATCGAAAAGCAATTAGATCTCATTCGGATTAACAGCTACTTATAATGTGTGATAGAACAATAACCCACCATAGATTTGTTGAAGGTGGAACAATGCAGTACGATCAGAAATTCAAGATGCACCTGAAATTGCGTACCATATTAATTGAAAATTCAACTGCATAACTCAAAAATATCTTCCTATATGGGACTTTTCTGTCCTTACAATTTACGGTGTTCGAACCCCGATCTTCTGGTTTCAGTACCAGTCACGCGATTTTTCGTACAAAAATCCACAGTTCATAAAACCCTTGACAATCGAATGTTTTAATCATCGGATGTATTAAGTTTCATTAAAACGTTGAAATCTTATTTTAAAAAAATATCCTTGGATACTTGTAAAGTTGCAGTACCTTCCAACTTCGATAATGCAGGTTCTAAAAAGCGTTAGAGCATTTAAATATCAGGTTACAGTGAACTCCCGTTAGTACGCGAAATTGCATGTCACGTCAATCGGAGACAAGGATTCTCTATGGAATGAGGAAGGTTTATAAATTGCAGAACAATTCGATCACTATTCACTCTGAACACTGTGTTAAACATATTTCCGAAAATATAATTGAAATGTTTTATATCGAGATATACCGAGACTTGTGGTGGACTACAGCAGAAGATGCTCCTATCTACCTTTTTTAAATATGTAATGCTTCACTTATAATTATAATCACTGAAATATATTTAAAGAGACATATGTTTCAAATTATACAAAACTGGACATACAGCTTCATGTACACCCATTTATATTCGCAATTAAAAATTCTCAATCTTCGAACTAAAAATACACGCTATATTCGATAACTATATTACACAAATGCTTGCTCTGCTATACCATGCCATTTTTCAAAAAGCGTGGCATTCATTACGTTACGGCGTGAAAAAAATAACGCCGTAAAAGCGTTTTACTATTAGTTTTTCGATTTTATTCGAATTTAGTATTTGTACTGTAAAACCAGATAATAATAGCAAGCGATAAAGCATCTGGGGTCTATTTCCATTCATGTAAAGCAAGAATCATAAAATTTGGCTGAGCAGAAAGCATAATTTTATATTCAAACAAAAACAGTTACATAAAAAAGAGGTTCAAACGTCCTCCCATGAAAATCGATTGAATTTGAATCGATCTGGCATGCCATTGAATGTATCTCCTGCCAACACTTCACCTTTGCGGAAAGCGATTACCCAAATGCCAGAGATGTATTCAGTCGAAGTAAACTGGATCGTGCATAAACCACATTCGTTGGATGAGAAACTTGGTAAATAACTACACAGTGATATGTAACTGATTTTTGAGAAAAAAAACTAGAAAAGTGTGTCAACAAAATTATAAAAACTGAATGCACCCCAAACGTTTGGAAACAAACTCTATTCAAATTTATCTTAACCCATGCATTAGAGTTTTCCTTGCCCAGATAATTGTTATAGTCGATGAAGGTACAGCCACATATAAATCCAGCCTTGTCAGTGAATAATGTATTGTGAAAAAATGAATAGTGTCAAGCTTGGCCTACGGTGTGACGCGAGTGAATGGGTTAAATCATTCTAGAGCAAAATGATAGGAGGAGAATAAATCGGGAAATCTATTCAGAGAAACACTCTTAAATAACTCTGACTAACAATCTTCTGACAAACGCTCATATAATTTTTTTTGTCATTTTGGGATTGAAATGCTTCACTAAAACACGCGACACATGTTTTTCGAACATGCAATATAATGCAGCCTCCAAGAAAACTTAAAATTAACAGCTTATTTGCTTTGTATTACTTTAATTTTACTTAAATAAAATTATTCGAACGTCTCTCATACCACAAAGTTTCATTTTAGAAGAAAATTGCATATGGCTAACAATTCATACGATAGAAACTACAGCGACCACATTAACCCTATCCGGATTTCCAAGTATCTTCTGATCCACAGAGAATACCCACCATCCTCTACAACGGACCGCGGAACTATTAACAACCATTCATTCCCGCATTCTCGTGGTGGGAGGAGAGCGCGGAGGAGAAGCAGGCGTCTTTCCGCAGCGCCGGAAGCCGCCCTAATTGCACAGGTCAACTTCCAAAGCCCGGCGAGCGTGACGGGTGAACATGGCGGGCGAGATTCTGGCGTGATGCGCATACGAAGCGCTCCAAGCGGGGGAGGGCGTAACTGACAACGCTACTGGTGCATAGTGCTGCATTATTTTATTCTTCTTTTCTTCCGTCCTCTACTATTTCTCTTTCTTCAACTTCTTCGTCCCTTTTGCTTCTTCGATTTCTTTCTTTTTCTTTTTCTGTTTTCTTCTTCTGCGTTTTCTTCTACTCCATTCTCTCTTCTTATTACCTTTCTTCTTCTTATTCATCTATCTCTTCTTCTTTTATCTCTAAATGTGGTGAAGCTATCAACACATTTTGAAAGTTGTATAATTTTCATGAATATTGCATTCATGTTTAAGTGTAAGTATTGGACTATTTTGTGTAAATTACACAGTATTCTTCAGACAAATATCAACATTTTTTTTAAAAGTGCCTTTTTAAAGATATTTTCACCCAAAAGTGTTTGTTTCACATGCGATTTGACACAACGTAAGGAATTTGTATGTTATCACATTTTCTGGTATACATGTCGCAAGATCGGGTTGATTGTAAATATTTACTAAAAGGAGGATTCAAAATATATGAATGAGAAGCAGTTTTATTTTTCACAGGAAAAAATAATCGTACATGTTATGAAATATTGACATCCAGTATATGCTAATACTTCTGACAGCAAGAGAAACAATTGAATCTACGCATTCGGATAATCGAATAAAAGAACAAATCCAAAAAAAAAACAAGTTAGCTGGGAGCATACTTCAGTGTTGATGTTTACTTTCTTCTGAATGTGTTCTCAGTACAATAGACACATATTTTGTCTACACGTTGTTGTGAAAGTGTCAGGGAGTAGTAATATTTTGTCTGGAACGTAACGAGTAATGGTTAAGTGCTCTCTTCATTAGACAAAGGCATTCTGAAGGCATTCCTGCACCTGCCATTGCCATCACGCCTTCACCATCCTTCCGAGATATTTTTTGCAGATTAAGCATTGTGCTTGCGACTGATCGAGGCAACATTCAGCTGCTTCAACCCTCCCTCGGACGGTTTTTAAGGGCGATGGACTTGAAGATCGCCGCAGGCGGCACAAGCTGTGGTTACGTCACTGTCTTCTGGTTTTTGTGGTTTCCATGATTAATGGCGTCTCTATGTGGTTGCGAAAGCGCTGCAGAGTATCACCCGAGGCCTGTCAATGCTGATGGCTATCCAGGCCTTTTGGGAAGTGAACGCCATTGATAATAGACCTGTGTTTGGAGACAAAAAGAAGCAGTAAAAGAAGGAAATTACCCAGAATAAATGCCGAAAACAGTTTTTGTTCAGCACAAAGACGTAAAAGGAACCAAAATGGTTTCTAACATTAATGTTTTAAATACTTACACTCTTTCAAAAAAGCATTCTTAATTCCTACTTAAAAAAGACTGAACCATCGAACTACGTATATTGATACGATATTGATCATATCGAACGGTATCCTATTGTCTTCTTCCTCGCAAATTACAAATAAACTTTTGAACTTTTAAAAAATTCAGAGAGTTCAGCGAAAATCAAACCTACGCTATTTTTATAAACGTACTAGTATAAACGTAGAAAATAGGAGAAAATAATTAAAAGTTGGAGAAATTTTTGAGACGACCTTGTTTTTAAAATTGCATTTATTTCACGCAAAATCACCCATAAACTACTGATATTTTGAAAAAATGGATTTCATTTAAAGATATAATTTTGAGAAATATATTTCATTAAGAAAAATCTCCATCTTCAATATTGTAGAAAGATGCCACAAAAGTTCGGCTTTTGCAATTTACAAATATGTAGAGAATTCAATGAATATCGGTCCGACGCTATTACATACTTTGGTCTACTTTAGGATGCTTTTACTTAAACTATTTATTTTAATATAGTAGAAAACGTAAGTCCCAGAATATTTAAATTCATCGATTTAAAATTGGAGAACATATATGATTGATTCAACGATTTTAAATAGATAAAGAGAAAGTAATCACGAGCACGAAATCATTAAATGATGCGCACCGTGTACTTAATAATTAAATGACACTCGTTAGTGCCTCCGATGGTGTTCAAGTACCAACAGCCCAAATAAAAAGCATGAGGATACTATTTTGAATGTTACTAACGTCTAAATATTAATTAATTAATTAATTAGTTAATTAATTAATTAATTAATTAAATAAAAATAATGTTCGATGTTTTAGTAATAGTCGTCATATATATCAAACAATGCTCTTATGTATTTCAATACATGAGCAACCGAAATATCGAATACGAGCTTGCACCTGAGCAAGGGGCGAGATAAAGGAGCGCGGCCGAGAGAGCTTGGGAGGCTAAGCGAAACCCTGGCAAAATTAAAATCCTGAGAATACCATTTCTAACGTCATTATTGCTTAGATAATAATTCAATAAACAATGAACTACAGTAATGTTAATGTCCCAATAGGAGTCATAGTCATATTTTCATCAAACAATACTCCTATGTATTTCATTACTTGAGCAACCGATATATGGAGCAGGAGCTGGAAATTGCTGCACCTGAGCGCGGGGCGCGGCGCGGCGTGGCGCGGCGCGGCCGAAACAGCGCGGGAGGCTAAGCGCGCCAGGCAATGCCGCGGCGGGGCTGGAGCTCTTTATTAATTAAGCGGTCGGGGAGGCC
>BOPP01000056.1:2561748-2594383 GCA_017312745.1 Gryllus bimaculatus
GGCGGGGGCGGGGGCTTGGCCGCCGCACCTCCCTCGCCGCTGGCTGCGCGCACAGGCAAAGCGAGGCAAGCAGGGAGTGCACAATGCAGCTTCGAAGTCAATCGCGCGGAGCAGCCGAAGTTCTGGAAATCCGGAACTCAGCGGGTGCTGAGTTTGAAACACTATTTCTCAAACGCTTTGTGAGCTCGCAGCCAGTTAATTAAAATTCTTTTATGGTCTCTAAATAAAAATAAAGGAAAAGCGTTCTTTGGTAAATGTTTTTCTTTGGCGTACCGAACTTATATCGGTTCATATAACACTGCCCGAGCGATTGCGTGTTGCGAACCTAAAGCTTTTTTGTGTCGGGTCTTTCATGTCTCAAAGCGGATGGAGTCTCAGCCCGAAGTATGTAGTTGAAATATCTGTAAACAGCGCCTCACACTTAAGCTAAACCATTATTTCTCAGTATGTGGTGCGCACATCACGACTTTACCACTAGTAGAGGCTAATTTACAAATTGAAAAATTATTACTTTTAATCCTTATACAACCGTTCTGGGAGTAAAAGTATCTTAAATTTGTGCACTTAAGTGAATTTGTGAACTTACGTGTTTAAGGGGCTATTGAGCATCAACTTTGTACCCATATCAAAATTAAGATATTTACAGCCGTTTCAAAGGTGATTATAATAACTCCAGGCAGCGAACAGATTCGGAGGTGATTTGCATATTTTGATTTTGAGGATATTTTGCATGAAGTCTACGTGACGTTTTCAATTGTTTTTAAATAGCTGAAATTTTTCTTAATTTTTTCCTCGACCATAAGTAAAGACGCTTTCAAATGTGATATAGTTAAAATTGTTGTTAAAACCTCTAAAATTTTGAAAATTGTATAAGTTCAAATTTATTTTCGAACCTCTCCTTTATTTCCTATATTAAAATCTAAGATATCTTTCTCAATGCAGGTTATACCTAATTGGAGGAATTTAAATGACGTCATACAATTTTAAAACAAATTTGTGTAGTTCTTGAGTAATAACACTAGGAAGAAATTTATCAGCATTCCCAATAGTTTTTAAATGAACATTCAGTAATAGCTTATTAAACATGCAAAACATTCGTGGGATTTGCTGTCGAATATATATTTCTTCGTTCATCCTCAAGTATTCATTACTTGAGAATTTGAATATCTTTACAAGATGTCCATGAGACTTATTTCTATTAGATAAACTAGCAACAACTTAAGTATTAATCTGTATGGTCCACTAATATATATTATAACTTTTGACATTAGTAATGAAGTGTCTAAACAAAATCATTGTGGGAAGGAATGTATGTAATTTTGAATATTTTTTAGTCAGATCATGTATTCTAAATAATGATCTCTGCTCAAATTACTTTTATGCCAAGAATACGTCACGTATTATCTAGAAGTGAAAAATAGATAATAATTAAATGGTGCTAGCATTATTACTTATTAATTCCCAATTTGTAATTTGGATGTTGATATTCTGTGGAATTTAATATTTATAAACGCTAGAATATTTTATGAACCCCTTCGTCGCGGAACAATACATTAACAAAAACTAATCGCATTGCTTTATCTAACTGTGTTACCACAATAGAACCAGCATAAAATAATGTAATCAATTTCACATGACTCCCCCTTTCAATTACAATAACACAATTTTGGAATAGTAAATTCCTTGGACATAAATTTAATCATTAAAATTTCGCTGAAGCAATTGCATGTAGAACACAGACGGTCCACATAACAAAACACATTGCGTCATAAGGAAGGGGAATAGACTTGTAAGATTTTTAATATAAAAGTTGTGGCTCACATTAGTTGAAAGGAGCAATGCTTTATCGAAATAGTTTCGAACTAAATAATAATGTTTCATTCCCAGCTTCAGCATAGTTTGTGCGTTTGAAGGAATTTATGACACGTAATCGGACATTTTGTTTGTTTCCTGCAACAGGTTTCCTTGTTACTCGGAGAGTTTGCGACACCTAACTTCCACAATTTTAAGAACTCGGAATCAAAAGAATGTGAATTCGATCAATGTGGAAGCCTAGGAGAATACTCTTAATAATTTAGTTGGGTGAATGGTCATGAAGGTTACAAAACTGTTGCATCCCTACTAAGCAATTACAATAACGAATGTAGGATGTTCTCGTAGGTTTTATTGTTCACCTTGATATAGTTTTTGAAACATTTCCCTAAAGGCATTCTTACGTCTATAAAAGTATTTCTAAGAACTGACCGAAGACACACCGTATTAAGTTTTCAGACATATTTTTCGATGTAATCAATTGACGAATGATTGATACGGTGAATGGCAATTTTAAACCTTAGGAACTGACATATTTATTTTAATTTAATATCAATTTTTGATTCATCTATTTCTTGTTTTGTTTTCCCCTACGTTCAATTCAATTGCATTTTTCAATTTTTGGTAGGTTTATATTAAAGTGAAATAGCAAATAGCAATGAAATACAAACAAATAATAAGAGAAATTTATTATTTTTCTTTTATTACGACACATTCGTTTTTCAATATCATAATCTTATTTGTCGTGTAAACAACTCACGCTATAAAAATATTTGAGTTCTTTGACAATCACAGGAATTACGGTAATCAGACGATGTTTTTCTAACCAAGCACACCGCTATAAATTTAACGTTATCATCATTTTAGAGATGAGACATTAAGAACGACCGAAGTCGGGTTAAGTGGGAAATCCTGCGACCCTCGTAATAGCCCATCACTTGGAGCATCAAGAGCTGCCATTATATTTTTTAAAGGAAATTCCAAGCTCGTTTTTGCGATCCAGTATTTCTTGGCGTGTAATTTATTCCTTCGTTAAAGTTTTATAATTTTACGACGATGTATTCTTAAAAGTGTTAACCCTTTTTGAAATACACATGAATACTCTCCACAATGTTTGATCACATTACAAGAGCATGCATTTCCTCTTTGAACACTATCGTATTTCCTGATGAAATAAATTACATAACCAAGAACGCAAATCAATGAAGTTTCAGAATTGAGCTTTGTAGGACATATTTTATTTTTTGAATAATTTATAAATTACTTTCCTTTTTATTAGTTCATAATGGTTTCATTGTTTTACGAACGTTACTGAAACCGATATTTTACAAGACTGGAGACACAAAATTTTGTTGGAGAGAACATAACTTTGTGCTAAGTAATTATAGTGAATGAGTTTTTGGATGTGATGAAGTAAATAATCTAATGTAATAGAAAACTGATGCGGAAAAATATGAATTTCATAAAGCATAATTTGATTAAAGGAGTGTATACTCTGTCAAAAGATATGTCTCCATTTTACAACAGATAATGTGTTCCTATTCTTTAATCCTATTTCATGATCTGTAATCAAGAGTAAATATAACATTGTAACAGGCCTCTGGCGTATTTATGGTCTGAATGCACACGAGTTTCTGCAAAAAAGTAAGATCAGGGGGAAAATATATCATTCGGATGATGCTTGAAAAACCCGAAACTCGGGAGTGTATATTCACTACATTAAACATGCCCTGAAGCGCCCTCCCAAACAGAGCGTTTTTCAATTGACTGCCTTCTGTAACGCTCCAGCAGGAAGCGCGTTTCCAAATGGAAGTGGCCGTTACCCGGACAGACATGCGCCAATTGAACTAAACCGCATTCCCCGATCGACCGGCCGGGTCGCCGGCCATTCACACTTCCGTGATTTACACCAGGCGATATTTAAAGGCTGCGGTGGATGGTCCAGCGTCCGGCGGCACGCTGCTAGGGCATCGGCGAAGGCAGGGCTGGCCAATGGGCGGACTGTTCGCCCTCACGTGCCACGTCCATTATTGGTAGGTTATTGAACTTTTATTTATAAAAGATTTTAAGTTATAACAGATTAAAAACATATAAAAGATATATTCTACCTGCTCAACGTAAATGTTTTCAAGGGGTGCATGTTTTATAAGGATTAAATGTTTTCAAAAAATTTATCGCAAAACTCTGAATTTAAATTCAATGTTTTGCAATGAATTTTTTACCTGTTCTTGCAGTCTGTTTGGAAAGTTACCGTCTTCGAAAAAAGGTATTAAAAGCAATGATATACAATAACAGTTTGAGAAGATTCCTTCAGTGTGTTCGGCATGTTTCCGTCTCCCGAATATTATTTGTTAATGTACTAAATTATTTTCTATAGTATATGATAATTTTTAGATTTTAATTTATAAATTATAATATTCATTGTAAATTTTATTTGTTTTTATTACGGATTTATGATATGTTGAGCAAAGCCTTTGTATATCGCCAGCGCATTCGTTAATTTGATTCAGTTTCAGTGCAACGCTAGATTTGGGAGTATATAGCACTTGCTTAATGGTGTTATGGTTACACACGTGATAATAAACTCGATGAGCAATATAATTTTATTTTTCTAAAGCATCAATTAAGTGCTCTCGAAATTAGTTAATGAATAATCGAAATGATAATGATTATGTTAATGATAACATGCATAGTTACAGTCCTAAGGTATAATAAACCAGATAAATAAAATGCCTTTCGCCCTTTTATTGGGTCATCAAAAACTTCCACATCATTTAGTCCCGATGAGAAAGAATGACTAGTGTCATGATGGATAGGTAAAACTGATATATGGTGAGCATCGATATTAAAAGTAAGCTCATGATTGAGTGAAATTCGATCCTTGTTTCCAGATATGACAAACATGATTACAGGACGCTGGAACACGAGTTGCCGCTATTTTGCCCCGTAGGAGTTTTCTGAGCTCTGCTGCGTACACCTTTTGATTAACTAATTAAACTTAAGTAGTTGAAGGACCTGTGAACCTAATGAAATATGTAAATGAAACCATATTTTTATAAGTTATAATGGTTTCAATAAATTAATAATAAAATCGATGAAATAATTCAAAGCTTTTATGAAACAAAATTTTCGCGAACAAGGATTAAAACCTTTCTAAGAATAAATAAATAAAATCAGTGTGGCTACAGTAGTAAAGGAATTTTATTCAACAAATATGTACAATCTATTTCAATTGTGAAACAATAAATAAATACTATAGATGGCTAATAACCACATCAAATTAAATGAAAACGTCACCCATTGGTATTTTCTTATGATCCTCAAATCTCTAATAAAAAAAGATCATTAAAACATTATTATATTGTTGTTAAGGTTTACGAGGATTAACAATATTTGAACATGTTAGAGCGAAATAAGAGAACAATTTAGATAAATGTTAATTATTAAACCGGAGGGGTGGATGATGATGGGGAATTCTAATGAGTTGAGAAATTTTTTGGCTATTTTAAACTTATTTCTTGAATCTTTTCTCTCGCAAGGTTGGCGATTTAAAAATTTATATGAATGAGATAGGATTGATTCATACCCCTACAACAATAAAACCTGGTACCTTGCCTTGCTCTTTTATTGGAATGACGTTCTACTTGGTCGTCTTTCAAATATTATTTGGTGGACTATACATCTTCAGGAGGCGCTGCACCTGCCAATGAAATGGAACACTTGACTTTTATTCTGGTAATCGCAAAGTAAAGAACACAAACCGTGCGTGTGACGTTGAACTATGCTTTATCTCCCACTGGCCAACAGTATATTTATTGATTCCGCGGCGTAGAGCAGCAACTCCCTGTGCAATTTCCCTGCTTCCCGAAGATAATGAATTCTGTTTAATATGCCTCGTGTGATCGTATATTCTAGAGACTTGTTAAATAGGCATATCTTGCTTATTGTGTTGGATATCCCACATTTTTCTTCTTTGTATTTCAATTTGTTCGGAGAACATGATGTAAAGAAGATAAATTACGTGGAAATGATAATAGCATTCGATTGTAAATTCAAGTCACTGGTGTATCACATATATCAGACCTATAAGATCATAGTAGGTACACGTAAGAATATATCTTAAATCTGAAGTTAAATTATTATAATATTTTTTTTGCATTTCATGAACTAATATTGGAATGCACTTCAGTTAATTTATTTGCAGGGAAACGAGACCAGAATGTACTTTCAATTCACTCAATGGAAGAATAAAACTCTTCCTTTTATATAATATAATTTCCTAAAAGAAGGAAACGAAGAAATGAATAAAGAATAAGTAGTAAGGCGCTAAATGTAAATGTGAAAGTGATGCAATTATGATACTTTTGTAGGCCTGATGTAAAAATAATGAACCAGTCCAGTTTCTGTAACACAAAATTAAAGTAATTGTTACTACCATGAGCGCGTGCGCTATCCAAAACTCTACAATTTTTGCTAATGGTAAATTATAATGGAAATACGGTATTTGTGGAAACTGGAAAGAATATCTCCGTGAAATCTGCTCACTAACCCGTTCGATCTACCGCAAATTGTACCGAGAGGACCTGGTGGCAAGCCCTGCTCCCTAGAGTTTGAAAGCGGAATTATCTGACCTGCGCCCCCTCGCATGCATATGCTGGACCCAAACAGAGTTTGAGATTGGGTTGGACGCCTGAGTAAAGCTTCGCCCGAAGGGACCATCAAACTGTTCGATATTGCAAATTTCATTTAGCGTGGAGTATGTTAGTCGAAGCATACAAAACATGAAGTATTGCATATCCTGTATTCTCTTCAGTCTCAATATTCATCTTATATTTTTCATCGCTGAGGTAGAAATGTGTAAATTATTCCAGGAACAATTAGTAGAATGGCAGTGGAATTAAGAGAGAAGCGGCATTTATTATAAAAGTTATAACTAATCTATAATGTTTTCTTTGAATAAATGTCTGTTGAAAGTTGCACACCTTAGTGGTCGATAAATTTTCGAAACTCGTTCATTTTTTTCTGAGAAATTCGAAATGAAGTGGGGCAGAGGTAGTAAAGGGTAAATTATTCCAAGAACAATTAGTGGAAAGTAACATGGAAGAGCAGAACTGTGAATCTCTGAAAAGCAGCCCCAATCGGCCCACTCTAGCACCAATTACACATAAAGTGGTTGGGAGCTCGTGCACCCGACGGAGAGCAGAGCGCAGCCCAAAGAATATTCCATGCGACGCCCCAACCCATCGCCACTTCCCAGCTGACCTGGCTCGGGGCATTAACTTGTGTCGCCGCAATGCTTTTGATTAAGTTCGAATCTCGATGGTTGCAGGATTATCAACTCTGGCTATAAAGGTAGCTTGATCTAGCCGCAACATGCAGGAGAATTCTAGCGGCTGGCTTCTTTGATCAGTAGTCTTCCGTGGTTTCTCCGATCAGCACCAGGCAAATGCCGGAACAGTACTCTAACAAACGATCCGCGGATAGCTTTCTCATTCAATTCGCTTGCTTGAACTATCCTCAGCACTTACTTATACATACATACATACATTCGCTCTCTCGCTCTCTCTCTCTCTCTCTCTCTCTCTCACTCACACACACACACACATGTGCCGGGAGAGCAGTCGGGAGCGTAAAGGTTGTCGCAGCTACCGTGCCACTGATACGAGGATACCTGTATGGGGAATCCCAAAAGCCGACGACTAGGTCCGTGCCGGATCTACCCATCCCGTGGGTGGGTGGGGGAGAACGACGCAACAACCCCGTGATGAATCATGCACTACACTTACGGGACCGATGGCCGCACCAGTTGACGCCCCTGGCAACACGAAATAATCAATCAATCAATCAATCAATCAGTCCACTCCGTTGGCCGCTAGCCAAGCGCCAGCCTGAGGAACGGCGATTCGGGGCGGAGAACGCGGCGTGGAGCGGGGCGGTCCGGTGTTTACGGCGCGCGAACGGGAACCTGTTGCGCGGGCGTCCTCTGCGGCCGGATCGCCCCCCCCCCTTCCCCGCCGCTGGCGGAAGCCCGGGGGCGGCGGGGCGGCGGGGGCGGCGGGGCGGCGGGGGCGTCTGCAGCTATCGATCTCCGGCCGACGCTCCCGCGCCCCGCCACCCTCGCCCGCCTCTCCCCCGCCGCCGGTCCCGCCACGCCGGGTCTGCAATTCCCGCTGTCCTACACGGCGTCATGACCGCCCCCACCCCTCGCTCCGCTCCGTCTCTGCTGGACCGGCCCGGCCCAGCCCGGCAGGGTGACGTTGCCTTCATCAACCCCCAGTGCCTTCTCCGCCGCCGCCGCCGTAATATTCCGTCATTGCTGTCCCCAATGCGCTCTCGTCCCTCGCCCGCATCCTCACCCCTCCCCGCTCACCCCACCGCCCTTGTAGCCCCGTGCAATTCCCTCGCACTGCTCAACGTCCTTCACAGTTATCGTCTTCCCCGCGGCACTTCCGACACCTCCATTACGGTTCGCGAAACCCGCATACGACATTGTCTGCGTCTCTTTCCACTGCGCCTTTCAGTGCGCGCGGCGTTCCATTTGGCCGCCGGGCCACTTCGCTTGCGCTCGCCCCGGCCGGCGCCCTCGACGGCGCCGGCGGCGCGCCCTCGCTCCCGTGGCGCGCGCATGGCGCTTCTGCCTTGTCCTTCAGCTCCACACCACCTCTTCGCGCTCTCATCTTCGCTCCGTTTTCGTTTCTCTCCGTTTCCCGCTGGAATTATGGAAGCAATGCAGAAAATGTACCCTACGTTCTTTTCTCACTTCAACGAGTATATGACTCTGTATATTTCATTGGTACCATATTTTACACAGCGTTATAGTATTTTTTAAAGATTTGATAAATTTAGTTTTATTTCACGAATCACTTTACTTTCTATCCTACGTTACACTTGCAAGCTTAATGTTCACCTAGTTTCTGTCTTTCTTTTCCCTACGTCTGAGTAGAATGTTCTCTCAATAACGCTGAACACTTTCTTTACCTACAGACTTTGTGAGTGGCAGTAAACCATTACGTTTAGTTTTTTTTTGCATTTCACACATTTGTGTCACTCGGGTTGTTGTCTCTTATGTATTTGCGAATGTTTGTAGGGAAGCCGGATGGTTATTGACGTTTTGTTCTAATGAGATTCTCAAGTGTGTAATCAACGTTGCAAACTGTAGATTTATAACTATTGGAGTAAAATGCACCTTCTAATTTTACGTTACTGTAGTTATATAAGTATTTTTTGTTTATATTACTTTGCGATAGAATAAGGTTATGTTTTTTTAGTTATGCCTACTACACCTTTGAAATAACGGATCAAATCCGAGTGGGTTTCTATCGTTAATAGTACTACATTACAGATTGAATGTGATAATTTCGTTATTAATAAGAGACTTTTCTGCCTCTTACATGAGTTCACTCTTATATGGATTCTAATTGACCATGATAGGCGGGATTGTAGATCGCGGCCTGAAAGATAGCGGTTTCAAATCGTGACTGGGCAGGAACGTTTGATGATGTGATATCTTAGAGAGGCTTGTAATCCATCATATTTCACCTTTGAGTTCCCTTCCTTACCCTCAGAAGTATTAGTTCAGACATTGGGCCTACAGGCTACCTTGGCAAAAGAAATAGAAAGCTATCATGAGACTAGTAACATCATTCGGCGCTACAAGGATCAGTCAGCGCGTCTGACTTATAAAAACCAGTACAGGTAGCAAGGTGATGGTCGGTTAATGCCCCTGATTGCGAGAAAGGTCGTCGGGTATAAAGTCCATTTAGGAACAGAAATGGAAAAAGACTATGTCAAGAAAGAATAACAGATGAGGCAGCGAAAACGTTACGCGAAAGTGAAGAAAAACTAGTGAGAAAGCATGACATATCGAAACTTTCCTCTCTTCCCAAGTGTTATTATTTAACAGCTATTTTAATTTTTAAGTTTACGACATCATTTAAACACAACATTAATGATCTTACTCTTGAGGATTTACAATGATCTAGCACAAAAGATTAGAATCTGACACACTTATACGAGACACATTTGTCCACGCATTCATCCGTGCACATAGAGATATCCTGATTTCCGGGGACAATATTTTATAAATATTCTCCTCATCTGCGCTAATATTAACCATTTTGAAATTGTATTAATCGACCTCAGTGACGTGGTGCAAACGTACAGGTCAAAAGATCCTTAAATACGTATTTTATAACAGAAAAATTAAGATAGGTTTTTTAAAATGTATTTTATTTAATGTCGCACCAAAGCTAAGGTTATTAGTGACTGTAGCTATAAATGTTATACTGTAATCAATACAGGATTTAATTAAGATACTGAACACACAATTTAAACAAGTTTTAGAACAGAATCGTATTGTTGAGGTGATTTAAATACTTTTTCTAAAAATAAAAATGAATGTGAACATTCACAGGTTCTAATCCGAATGTCTCTTACTTCGTCTGTGAAAAACTTGCTGCAAAGTAACCAATTTATGACGCTCTCATAAAACACAAGGATGTGCTAGTGTCTTACACACTTTCTCCCTATTGAGTAAGATGTGATGTATGACCTAAAGGTTCATTCAGTACATTGTGTATTAACTGTTTTATTTATTTCTATATACTTCATTTATTTCTAAACACAAAACAAATTAATTGGATTGTTGGTGTAGTAGATACCTTTTTATTATGATAAATAAATAAAGATATTGTCAGGTATCAATATTTTAATTCAACTTATGATCATTTCGATCGCGTAGCGATCATCCTCAGAGCTTGCAGCTTCTGGGCAGAACTTTGTTTTCGGCCCAGAAGCTGCAAGCTCTGAGGATGATCGCTACGCGATCGAAATGATCATAAGTTGAATTAAAATATTGATAACTGACAATATCTTTATTTATTTATCACAAAACAAATTATTCAGCAATTTAAAAAAATAAGAACTCTACTTAGATGCTTATTATTATTATTATTATTATTATTTAAATATCATATTAATTAGTACTTAAATTTCAGTACTTCTCGTACCAAATCCTTTATCAAATCTTCAAACCGGATCGAACAACCTTTTATAGACATAACAAGGACATAAGATGGAACGTAATTAAGGTTCCCTCACTTTGTTACCGTAATGCACCATTCTTCATCGGTCATCACCCTCCCTTCATCTCATCCTCTTTGCCGGTCTCCGCAGCTGTTTTTGATGTTTTTTCCCTTCCTTGCTTCCTTCCTTGAAGCCGCCCACGAATTTTCCCATCACAGAGCCCGTCCCCGCACCCTGCCCTTCCGCCTATGTGGCTCCTGCCACCGCCAATCACGGCGTGGCTTATCCATTTGTCTGTCCGAGTCCTCGGTTTTTATATTCTTTTTCTTGGACGCGCGCCAAATCTTTTAATGCCCCCGTTGACCAACGGCGCAGTAGCCCGACCGGGCCGAGTATTTATGAAATAATATTTGGGCTATGAACGGCCGTCTGGGGCAGATTTCTGACGGATTTATATGTAGGCTCGCCCCGTTCTGTATAATTTTCTTTGATCTTCTCTTCCGGGAGGATGACGATAAACTCCTCCTGCTCGTCTGTAATTTTCTGTCTTTCAAGCGAAGCTAGGTCGTGGGTCGTGTTTGAACAGTGTCTTATTGAAGGGTTGTAGGCTTTCAAATTGAGTCAAGAAGCGTGTTTCAGTTTCAAAAACGCCCTTGAGTTTTCATTTCGTCTTTGCTTTAATGAGAAACAGCTTTGTGCGGCGGTGTTATATCCGCTGTATCATTCAAATGATGAGAGGTTGAAAGAATGTTTAAAAGAAGACACGTCAATGTCGCTTAGAACAACCACGATGATGACAGTCATAATGAAAAGCAAAAAAGAGATGATTTTCTGTTACTAATCTGTGGATGAACTCCTTTTAACCATCAGTGACTATCAAGTCGCCTACAAATAGCTTGAAGAGGGTTCTAGTCAATGTAGAACAGATTTCTGCTAAAAGCCACAATAAATATGCCACTCGCAATATGATACTTCAACATTATGTCACATATTTCACACATAAAGCTATACCTATTATCAGAAAATCGACACGAAATCGATATCCGCCTCCAGCTACACAAAGTCCAATATCTATGATTAGCTCCCCCACCCGTTGGACGAGTCGATTCATTTCATATGATTTTGCCAGCAATTCTCCAGGCTGTTACTACATAATTGGTCGGCGTTTTTTTTCTTCTCTCCTCTGCGCCGCTGTGCACACTCATCTGCAGGGGCGGTCTGTCGGAGCGGCGAGGCGCGGCTGTCCGGCCCGTTATCACATTTGCGCCGTTCGTCGGATCAAAAGTGAGATTACTGCGCGCTGCGAACGCGAAATCAAGTTTGGTTGATTAGAGCTTCGCCGGAGCGGTCAACACAGGAGGCCTGCGCTTCGCCGACCTTTTGTCACGCCGGCGTAATGAAGTTAGGTTTTTGCATCGCAAACTTGGGCCGGCGCGACAGCCTCGGCGACTGTCACTCCTGATTCTCGTTTATTAAAGAGCGCGCTGCGATCGATCGTCAGTTGCTGCAAGTTGATATCGGTTGTTTATTTGTAAGTTACTTCGTGTCCGTCGTCGCCGCAGTCTGTGCCTGCGTGTTTGTGAGGGCTATTTTTACCCGGTCGGGGTTCTCGGTGGGTTGCTAACGCAGGTTCGTCGTCACGTGTTTAGTAGTTTCTTGCCTTCATTAGCGATGTGAGTAGGTACTTCACGTGTAAGGTTATTGTAGTTTGCATCTGCGCATTGAAATAGAAAAAGACTCATGAGTGTGTTTGATTATTCGCTTTTTGAAAAGCCAAACAATGCTTGTCGGTTGTAGTAAGGTATATGCAGGTAATATGGACACGTTTGCTGTTTATATATTTCAACATTTGGCCAAATTAAGAGCATCATGATGAAATTTAACACTTTTGCTTCATGTTGAAATAGCTATATCACAAAAATAAGTGATTCTCGAATATTTTGTCATTGTTTTACAAAATCATTGGAAATTCAAGGTAATATGCCCACGTGCAGGTTTTATGGCCATTGCCAAATTAACTGGTTTCTTGTAGCATTATCATAGAACTGGGTCTAGCTAAACTAACATAGAATATGAATTACCTTCTTACAGTTTAATTTTATAACAACAAGACTGAAATAAATCCTTTTTTAATACAATAGCGCCCCTTTAATACAATACATCCCTTTTCTTTGCAGGATTCATTTTCTCGAAAATAAAACAAAAATATTTGTGTGAAGTTATTGAAATATGGTCGTAAGTGCTGGTAATATACTGGCCCATCACCCTTGGCCATATTGACAGCAAAACAACATGTTATATAACCTCTCCTACGTTAGTATGATATGGGACAAATTAAACTGCATTAATTTGATTACATTGCTAATTAAACGTGCTAAAAGTGTATGTATATTGTCTAAATACGTCCTTAAGTGTAACTAATATTAAACTTACCTGAAAAGGAGTAATAAGGACAAAGTGCCTTTAGAACGTTCTTGACAATGAAGGCGTCAGTGTGCGAATGTGCGAGTCAACAAGCCTGATAGGGGGTTAACGCACTTCTTACATTTTCCCCGACTGCATGCTAACACTCTCAATCGGAAATAGTTTCATTTAACAATATGGCCGCTACTAGGCCATATTATCACCCCTGGCCATATTTGCATCACTTACCTTATTTACAATTGTAAAGTTCCTCCCATAAAAACTGGCGTTCTTCCAAACCTGTTTATAAAGATATAAGAAGCCGGATTGCAAAATTCATTATGTCGAAAGGCTATACGCCATGACGCTATACGGTATGACGCCATTTTCTACGACGTAATTTTGCTAGGCCACTTCTCCGCCTTTTGAGATTGGCTGTGGCTGTTTGTGAGGCTCCGCCTGCAACGTTTCGTAATGACACGGGTTGCTCAAGCCGTGGAAAGGTTTAACTTAGCTGGAAACGGCACGGTTAATTTTTCCTGCCAGAACTGTACATGGAATCAAGAACATTGTACTCAAATTCTCCTTAACACAACCGGATGGAAAATTTGAACCAATTATTGATTTTGACACATCCACAGAAATTGTGACGATTCCTGTGAAGCCGAAAGGGGGAAATCAAATTAAATCGTTTTATATTTTGAAAGAGGAGAGATACTTCATTCGTTTGAAGCGCAATACAATGAAATTTTCTTGGAACATGTATTTAGTTTAAACAGCTTTTTTTAATTACAGCATTGGGAGCAGGAGGGAGATGAGTCATTTTATTCTTTCAGTAAGCTCTTAAATAATTAGTGCATTAACGTTAACATGGTGAACGTACGAAACAGTGTTCAAGAGAGAATTGTTGAAATAAGTTTCATTACTCTGATCCAGGGATTCCTAGATTTGAGTGTCTGGCAATACCATTAACAGAGATTCATCTCTTTGGGTGTCATTTCATTTGGTGGACATTAATCCATTCGTTCTTGTTCCGGATCGTTCGATCCGCTATAAATGGCATTTACTCTTAAAATAGTAGGAGTAAATGAAAGAAAGAATGTTCAGTAAATCTCAAAGACGAATTACTCGACGTAGCTGAGTGCCGATCCGTGTTACAAACATTTCTATCAAACAGTTCGCACATTTGTCTTCTGTAAGTTGCTCTGTTTCCTTCCGTCTGAATCTTACAATCACGATAGCTTTCGCCATCTTTCTCGTCGCAGCTTATTTTTCATGTCAAGTGGAGTCTTTCGCGAAAGTGCTTGACAGATGTTCACTCTGTCGGCAGATTTGCGTTCGGAAGATTACATTAGTAGTGCGTGAAGGATGCTTGTGGAATCTTCTTTCAAAGAAATAGCTGCTCCCTCAGAACGATACTAGACCAGATAATAATTTTAATAAGAAACCTATATTTCTTTAATCTCTTCTTGATTGAAGGTAAAGAAGGTAAAGGTAATGCCGAAGTTTATTCAAATAGAATGCTTTAATTCGATTGAGCAATACATATTTATTCGCTTCTCTAATGTCTTCATTTCTCTTCTTTAATTTCTTTAATTTAGAGCTTACAAATGTTTCAGCCATCAGTCTAACCCAACACCCTAAACTGACAATTCTCTTCCTCTTTCTCAAGGTTTTTCCTTATGGTCACCGGTATGAAATGAAACTTTCTGAAGATTAATTTACTTTATGCATTACCGAGATAAAAGATTTTTAAGAATTTAAAGGTTATTCCCCGAAAGAAAAAACGCTCGTCCGGGCTGATTCTCTTTAAAATGGCAGAAACATTTTTGGTATTTGCATGGTACTTATTCTAAAAAATTTATTACTTTGGAACACTAACATATTACTTTCGAGAGAATTAAAATAGTTTTATATGCTTTTTTTCTTGGTTAAATTACGTAAAGAAAAATGGTGATACATGTACGGATCGAGCTTGGGATATGCGAAAACTTGAAATGTTGAATAATAAACTTGATAAAACTGACCAATTTGATAATATCTGCGAGTTATAAATAAGTGTTATTTTTGCTTTAGTTCTTGACATGCCTTTTCTCTGAAATTGTACCATTGTATGATACATAGCATATCTCTACCCTATTATTCAGTGACGACACATTTTTCACTGTTATTAATGTTAAGAATAATTATGACTTTAAAACGGGAGAGTCTGTTTTGTTCTGTAGTCACTTTCGTAAATTAAATGTTTCCTGACTCTTTATGCACAATATTTAAAAAATCTGGGTAACATTTCAGTGTACTTTTACCTCTTTTTCCCTTCAGTCTAAAGTTTTGCAGTTTTCTGCTTATCTGACAATGTTTTTCAAATAATCAGTGAGAAATGAGTAATTTAAAAGAAGTTCGAGGCGGCCTTTGAAATCAGTAAAAATCAGAGAAGAAATATTTTAATCAGGACGTCACATTTGTTCTTCTAATGGCATTGTAGATGCTGATGTTGCGGAGAATTTGATCAGAAATTCTTGGTAGCAGCCAAATAAGCCATCATTCAGAAAAATCATTGAATTATGATTGAAAAATAATTTCAAAAATTAACCAAATAAAAACTTTTCTGTTCTTCCTTTAGTTACAAGATATGGACTCTTTCTTCTCAGAGAAATCTGTATATTGATAGAAAGAATACTTATAAGAAAACGCTAGTTGTATCAGAAGCTGGATTTTAAAGAGGAATTTTTGTGTAATGGTATGATAGTTGCTAATATTGCACGGCTATTAGTCATCAGATTTCATTCAAATAAGTATTATTTAGTTAAATTATCCGAGCTAACCATAACTTCGAATCATACATTTATTTTAAATATTTTTATAAATTAAAAATCGAAAAGGTCGTAGTAACGTTCTGGAATTTATTTTTTTAATTGTTTCATTCTACACCGAATTATTTAAAATTCACTCTATTTCACAAGAAAACTTTGGAAAGTAAGCAGTAAGCGATAAGTAACATGTCATCAAATCATCAAACAAACACTCAAATTCAAGTATATTAAGTTGCAAATCGTTTATTCTAAAGCTTTTGATATGCGTTCATATAAATTTCAGGTAGCTTTTTTTGCCATGTCTTACACAAAGCCCAAGTGCTTCCGTTTCGTAGTTGATCATCCAATATCCAGGCTTTCATACCTAAATGAAGGCAATGTTATGCAGTTGCTTTAATGATTTATTGCATCCTATTAAGGGAATTAAAGTGGTATATATCTGAGGGTGAGTCACAATTTTTTTGTCGTAGCTCAGCTAGGTTGAAAACAAGTCAACGATTGGCTATTGATATATTTTCCCACCCGTGTGGAACCATTCAACTGAGGCAGGACATCTGCATCGCATTGTTTGTTCCTTCCAAGAACGACAAACCTTTACAAAAAAAATCCCAAATGGGAACCCCAGGCCAAAACGGGAGGCGTAAAATCGTTTATCGAAGATAATTAAATTCACGCCCGTCCCTTGTGAAAAATAACAACCCTGACTAAAAAATTGGCGGGCGTTTTGTCTTGAGATGACCAGAAGTTTTTGTCTATTGAGGAAATGAAGGTGGATCGTTCCGCGCCCCCTCGGTCTATTGAACTGGCTTCATGGATCATTTACTCTCACCCTTTCCTTTAGCTTCTTGTCTTTAGAAAGCGTCCAGTCGTCGCCTCGCTTTTGGCGAAGCGCATCTTCGCACACGACAGGGGGATGGGCACGCTCCGCTCAGAAACATTCTAATAAATAGCCTTTCCATTGCTCTAAAAAATATACGTACTTATTGAATTAAAGCCGTATTTTACGGGGCGAGACTCGGGCAATCAGTCCCGCTCTTCCGTCTGACCGCACAAATTTCGTTATGCTCCTTTCACCAACTAGTAGAGAAAGGAGGTATTTCTTGCGCGAGAAACAGGCGATTTGAATTTAGCTCAGAGGCGTCATTTAGGCTTGAGGGCAAGTAAATCTACTAACATGGGACAGCGGGCTTTACTTCCCCTCCTAAGGAAGGCGCACGAAGGATTTTTTCGCCCTTAACAATCCACGGTTTCGATCGGGTTTGAACCCGTCAACTCGAGTACAACAGTCCGAAACGCTAACCGTTACATCATCGTCACGCAACTTAATGCGTACAAATCAGTTTATAAGTGTTCTTATCTCCATACGATACAAATTATGAAAGCATTAGGAGTTCTTTTATACAAATAATTGAAAATATCGCTAAGGCTTCATCTCAAGTGCCTCTCCCAAAAGAAAGTTATTCATTTCATTTTTTTGGTAAAAATCCTACCCTCGGTTTAGCCGCTGACGCTAATGGACGGACAGAAAAACAATTTTAGATGTGAAGAAGCCAAAATCCTTGGATTGTGATTACACAAAGTATTGAGAGAAAATTATTTTCTCTAAATGGGAGCAAGATTTATGAACTATTTCGGTATCAAGGACCCTCAATAGGTGTTTTTCTCTCGCAATTTTTCCGCTTTTTATTTGCAGTATTACAAATCATTCTCTGTGCTACGTAAATAGTACGCGAGAAAGTAAAATATAGATGTTTCTGAACCGATAATTATCTTACCAAATGAGTTAACTTTTAGGGAGAGCATAATTAGAAACCTGGTATTGAGGCTCGATGTTTTTTTTAAATTCTGTCAATACCTATCAGAGGTCCATTTCTCTTAACTTCACCCATTATCCTGGATACTGTGGGTAAACGAAGTATATTATTAATGAAACTTAAGAGAAGAACGCGGAATGTAATTATGATATATGTCAGAATGTTTAATATGGAAAGAAGTATACAATTAAAGGAAATAGAAAATATTCACATAATCCTGTAATTTTATTGTATTTACTCACTTTATAAATTTACAAACGATTAATAGTTAGAAAGATGTTAAAGAGATATGTGAATGCTGATTCAATAATATAACAATGTGATTATTACCTTAGACTACCACAGAAATAATGTCTGTAATTTAAATGCAATATGCACCCGAAGAATTTGAAAAGTGTACGAAAAAACACTTTAACAACGTAGGAACATTTACAGAAAGTATAATATTACAGACATTGCGATCTATTTATAGAAAAAATAAAGAATAAAACTGGGATCTTTTCGAGAAAAGTTTGGAAGTGTAGATTCATTTTGAAAACTCGCCAAAGGTTTCCGAAAGTAAAAAGATATCAAACGTGAAAAGAACTTCGGTGCACAATTCCATTCTTATCCTCTGACGTAGACTTTTTAAGTAACTTGTGAAGACACATAAATTTAAATTCATTCTAGATTGAAACTCCGTTGCCCTTGAAAAATGTGTCAGCGAGAATGTACTATTTGAATTCTCACGTTGATAGTTTCCTAGATGCCGTAAGTTCATGCTTTGGTATAAACTGTAAGTTTCTATCGTAACACAGAGTTTCAATTAGCTGGCACAGACAAAGCATGTTTCTCACATCCAGCGTGTCTGTTTTGAAAATAAACAGTGTGCATACTCCACCGTCCCTTCAAGTTATCGTTAAGATACTACGAATTTCGCTGTTGTATATTGTTCTCTTAAACTAATGGAAGGTCGAGACATTTTGTATTCTTTGTAGTAACCCGAAGGATAGTAACAGGAGAGGAAATGATACCGTAAATACAGATATTTTGCAATATGTCTGCTTATTAATATTTTATTCTCACAATTAAAAAGTTAATAATATTTTATTTACTAGATTATTCAACAAATGACTTGGTAATAAACAACGAATTATCCATTGTAAGCCACCTTCCTCGGTATAATTAAAAGAATTCACTGGAACATGTTCGTCGCCTCCTTGACATCTACGTGTAGATGGCTATGATTCACAATTGCCATGGCCGTCTACCTAAAACCTTTAACAATAACGTAGCCACTTAATGGAGAGTATGAGGAAGGGAAACTGCCCCGCACTCCGTGCGCCAAATTCATGCTGTGTCCGACATATTGAAACCGAGTACACTGACCGAACGTCACTAGAACCAAACGTACATTACGTGGCTCTCCGCTACCATTGCTGTCTCCATTCCTGTGTTCTGATTTTATGGCATGTGTTCTTTGCAGTTTTTAATTCGTGAATTTTGTGTAATCGGTTGTTGCTCATGATATAGTTTCGTTGTAGATATTAAATTTGTAAATATTTTATAAAAAATAACGAGTGTTAGGAGTAAGAAAGGTACGAGGATGTATTTATTATTTTGTCCATTGGTTTGCTTATAATTTTCATGTCTATTGGTTAATCTACTTTCTTCATTGAAATATATTTTGTGCTTTCTTTCACTAAGGGCGTACAGCACAATTGACTTTTATCTTAAAAACTTCAACAGTGAAACACTTTTCGTGGAGATAGAGTATTCTCTAACTATTCCTAAATGCAACTATTGTGATTACTTTGTTTCAATATGGCGACCGGCGCACCGTCATTACCCCTCGGAGACCAAAGGAATCGCCGTCAATTTTCTTTTCTGTACACTTTCTATTCTGTGACGGGGCTTCGTAATCGAGGAATTCATCTGCATATGAATAGTTACTACTTCTGAACAATACGTTTAACCTACAAAAGTATTATATATTGTATATTGGATTATAAATGAAATAATGTGTGTAACAATAAATATTGTGGAAGAAAATAAGAGTATTACTCTCACCAGTGGATCTATGTATTGTTAAATTTACAATTCAAGACTACGAGCAAAGATTCTAGTCACTACTAGCAGCCGTTGGAGCGAAGGAACAACATCCCAGTCAATGGAACGTCCTATACACTGAACAGAAATCCTCTTCTCTTCTCGTTGACGGCCCAGAGCCTGCAAATGTCGTCGCCGAACGACGCGCGCCAGAAATAGCAATAAACACCGTAAACCGAGCCTGTTGCTCTTCTTCCCGTTTGCACAGCGGGGCGACCTTTCGACCCACGCGATTTGACTTTCGGAGCGAGCGTCTCCTTTGTGTGTTCCGAATGCTCGATACGACCTCTGCCGGGAGACGAGGGATTGGAGGCAGGATACTAATAGACCGAAGTCCACCGAGTTTACATGTCATGTTTATACATCAGCGTCGAAGAGCGGGGGCGGCTGAGAGGAGGAGGAGGAGAAGCAGGGATCAGTGAGGACCGGCGAGGACGGACATCCGCATGGGGGCGGGGCGGTGGGATTGCGGTGACGCCGGGGAGGAGGGGAAGCGGTGTGGACGAAGAGGTGGGGAGGTTGAAAGTGAAAAAGAGGAAAAGCAGGGACGATGAAGGCTGCATGTAGGGCCAGGTGGCGAAGAAAGCGACGGGGCCCAAACGGCCCGGGTAGGACCGAGTGAGAGATAGAGAGAGATAGAGATAGAGAAAGAGAGATACAGAGAGAGATACAGAGAGAGATACAGAGAGAGATAAAGAGAGAGATACAGAGAGAGATACAGAGAGAGAGATACAGAGGAGAGAGATACAAGAAGAGAAGATACAGAGAGAGAGATACAGAGGAGAGAGAGATACAGAGAGAGAGATTACAGAGGAGAAGAGATACAGAGAGAGAGATACGAGAGAGAGATACAGAGAAGATATAACAGAGCAGAGATATCAGAGAGAGAGATATACAGAGAGAGATATACAGAGAGAGATATACAGAGAGAGATATACACGAGAAGATATTACAGAGAGAGATATACAGAGATAGGAGATATACAGAGGAGAGAGAATATGACAGAGAGAATATATACAGAGAAGATATAACAGAGAGAGAGAACTATACAGAGAAGATATACAAGAGAAGATATACAGAGAAGAAGAGAATATACAGAGAGAGATATACAAGAGAGAGATATACAGAGAGAGAGATATACAGAGAGAGATATACAGAGAGAGATATACAGAGAGAGATATATACAGAGAGAGATATACAGAGAGAGAGATATACAGAGAAGAGAGTATTACAGAGAGAGAGATAACAGAGAGAGATATACAGAGAGAGGATACAGAGAGAGAACAGAGAGAGATAAAGAGAGAGATAAAGAGAGAAGATACAGAGAGAGAGTACAGAGAGAGAAATACAGAGAGAGATACAGAGAGAAGAGAAGAGATACAGAGAGAGAGCAGATACAGAGAGAGATACAGAGAGAGATACAGATGAGAGAGAGTACAGAGAGAGAGAGAATACAGAGAGAGAGATAACAGAGAGAGAGAGACTACAGAGGAGAGAGATACAGAGAGAGAGAATACAGAGGAGAGATAACAGAGAGAGATATACAGAGAGAGATAGTACAGAGAGAGATAACAGAGAGAGATATACAGAGAGAGTATACAGAGAGGAATAACAAAGAGAGATATACAGAGAGAGGAGATATACAGAGGAGAGAGAGGAATATACAAGGAGAGAAATAGCACGAGAGAGAGATATACAGAAGAGATTACCGAGAAGAGAGGAAGAATATACAGAGAGAGAATTACAGAGAGCGAGAGATATACAGAGAGAGAATATACAGAGAGAGATATACAGAGAGAGAGAGATAAACAGAGAAGAGATTACAGAGAGAGAGATATACAGAGAGATAGATATATACAGAGAGAGAGAGAGATACAGAGAGATGAGATAACAGAGAGAAGATAATACAGAGAGAGAGAGAGATATACAGAGAGAAGAGAGGAAGATGATACCAGAGAGAGAGAGATTATACAGAGAGAGAGAGACTATACAGAGAGAGAGAGAATACAGAGAGAGAGAGATAACAGAGAGAGAGATTATACAGAGAAGAGATTATACAGAGAGAGAGAGTATATTACAGAGAGAGAGATATTTACAGAGAGAGAGATACAGAGAGAGAGATACAGAGAGAGAGAGAGAGTAGGCGGGAATGGACGGTGCGGACGGGAGAGATGTATGGATGTCGGGGGGCGGAGGGCGGAGATTGATTATATCGGTTCTGAGCTGCGCACTGCAATGCCCGTTGTTCCGCAAGTGCAGTGCATAGTTTATGGTGGGGGACGGTACCCAGTGTGACTCCCCCCGCTAGACGATAAAATACGTCGCCGACTACCACCGTGGTTGATTGTTATTCAAGTCTGAGACCTCACCAACTGACTGAAGTTATTGTTTTCAATAAGTGTGGTGTTCATTTTATCATTTGTGGGAAGTGTTCTTCCACGACTGAAGCGGAAAGGCAGGCACCTAAACAAATCCGTCGATTGACTGATTAATTTGTGTTCCCGGCCGCGTTCAACTGTGATGGTCAGTGGCCTCGACATGGCCATGTTTTTATCACTGGAGATGCTAGTGATCGCCCCCGTTTGATGTTTGGTGAGATCCGGTGCACGAACCATTCGTTTGCTGGGATATCCCCATCCGGGTATCTTCCACTTGCCCGGTACACCGCGTAAGCCCAGGGACCAAGAATCTACCCTCTGACTAGGCCTTCCGACCTGTCCGCGCTAGTGTAGTGCCCCTGTATGTGCAAATGTGTGGGTGTGAGGATGTGAGATGTGATGCAAGGAAGGTAAGAAAGAATTGCGCGACTGGGACAGCAGCGGTGCATGGAGACGGGGTTGTACGACTGCAGGAGAGTCCCATACCTTGTTCGCACTCCGGCGGCGATTGGTGTGGCCGGCGGGGCTCGCCACGCGGGGCGGCCAGGGTCGGCGGCGGGGGGTAGGCGGGCGGCGGATTAGGGCGGGGCCGGATAGGGCGGGGCGTGGGGCGTGGCGGTGGGCTGGGGCGGTGGGGGGGCGGTGGGGCGGGCGGTAGGAGGGGCGGGCGGTTAGGTAGCGGTGCGCGGCGGCAGGCGGGGGCAGGGCGGGGGGCGGTAGGAGGAGTGCGGCGGTGGAGGTCGAGGCTCGGGCGTAGGAGGGGTCGGGGCCGGTAGGAGGGGGCCGGGCAGGTTAGGCGGGGCGGGCGGTGGGGCGGGGCGTGGGTCGGTAGGGCGGGGCGTAGGGCGGGCGGGGCGGGGCGGGTGGACTGGCGGTCTAGGCGGGCGGGCGGTAGGTCGGGCGGGGCGGTAGGCGGGGTGCGGGAGGCGCGCCGCGCGCGCAGCGCAGTGCTGGCAAACGCAGAGCAGAGCCCGGGAGCACGGGCCAGCAGGCAGGCGCGATCTAGGAGCGCAAGAAGCGGGATCCGGTTCGGGGCAGCACGTCGGAGGGTGGCGGCAAAAGGGGAAGAGAGGGGAGGGGAGGGGCTGGAGCGGCGTGGGCTGCGGTGATGACGCGGTGACAGCAGCGGAGGGGCGCGGACAGCATCCGAGGAGGCACAGCAGCTGCGGCGGTGATCGCGATGCGAAGCAGCGCTTGCGCCGGGCGCGAAGCGCAACATGAACTCTGACACTAGAGAAAAGAAAAGGGGGCGGAAGTGGAAAAAAAGGGCGAAATACACTGCCTTACAATGCTTTGAAACTGCTGAAACTACAATATGAGAAGGGGCCAGGACTAGAGAATATTTTTCGTGTTTCCAAGCGTGTCAACGTGTATGACCATTACGAGTGAGTGTAATGCATGTTTTTCATCTCGTGAGGTGGTGGGTCCTCTTTCTCTAGGAGGTGATATCCGGCGCTAACCTACACATAGGCTTGTGTAAATGTTCTGCCTCCAGGTATCTCCCACCTCGCCAGCAGGCACATGCTATTAAGTTCCCGAATGACCTTCCGAGATATGTGGTAGTGAAGAGCTAGTAAGTGTGTGCGTGTAAAAGGGGATAGGAGGTAAAAAGGATGAAGCAAAGGTCGCGCTTCGTTTTTGGGTCATTTGTTCAGGCACTACTCCGGTATTCGACAGGAAAAACTACGAAAAACAACTTATGAGAGTAGCCATCCACTAGAATTATTCTCCCGACAAATTTGGTGCAGAACTATAAAGGACTAATGGACGATTTAGAATTCCAGAAAAAAAGATCTAAGAACTTCCCCCCCCAAAAAAAACCACGAAAAAAGATCAAACATGACCCAAACTCTGTACGAGTTAACAGAATATGTTACGACTTAATATAACTACAGAAAGAGTATAGAAAGGAGAAAAAAGGTGTAACTGTGTAAATTTACGAAAACAATGTTTCTTCTTCTGGCTGGCAAAAATTACTGAAATGTGGATTTGCACAATGTTGTCTCGATCTCTTCACATTGTTTTGTAACTTGTGAGCAACGATCTTCGCAAGTTAACATTGTACCGGTTTCAGCGCGAATGTTTTATAAAATAACAAATCTTCAGGTAGATTTACGAATTTCTATTGTGTTATATTTCTTATATCGAAATGATCTTCTAGCTCCACGTTACACAAATCATCAATTATCTAAATACTGTGCGATTATTGCAAACTGGCGATCAATTTTGTTTTGCAAATGCAAAATCTCTAATTGCACTTCTGATAATCTGGTGTTATGATGCATACATTAGCGAACAGGGAATGACAGCGTTGGATCACAATTGGCGGATCGCAAGTATAAGTAAATCCTTCGCGTTTGACAGCATTAATCTTTTGCAGATCAC
Organism: Gryllus bimaculatus; assembly: GCA_017312745.1. Classification (NCBI taxonomy): domain Eukaryota; kingdom Metazoa; phylum Arthropoda; class Insecta; order Orthoptera; family Gryllidae; genus Gryllus; species Gryllus bimaculatus. Next base: position 2,586,466 of record BOPP01000056.1, read on the forward strand.
ACTTTGCACAGTAAGCTCGTGAATATTGTAAAGCGTCGCAAAGGGAAGTGAGATTAAGCGACGTCATAAATGACACATTTTTGAAGATTAGACACATGAACAATATTCACCTCTGAAACAGTCAGTTGAGCTTAAATTTGAGAATACATAAGTCAATGTGTAAACACTCGGGCAACATTATTATTGTATTAGATACAGCTAAAGAAAATTAAAACGCTGTTGAGAGATTGAGAACGAACGTATTAAATTGTTTTATTTAAATTCCTTGAAACCACGATATAATTATTAAATTTTTTTCTTCCTTTTTCATTCTCTTGGTCACTGAAGTTGAATTCACTTTCAGTTACTCAATTTTCTATTTTACTGTTTTCTTTCCATCCCTTTACCTATTTTGAAAATATATTTACTTTAGAAAACAATTCAAGTTGAGCTTTTTCTGTTAATAACGAATCGGATTACTCGAGTAATGATTAAGATTGACATTCAGTTATTCAATGCAAGTAGTTTCATAATGACCTTTCTGTGTTTTTTAATTAACTACATTTTAAATATTTTTAATGTAACTGATAAAACAACCTGCGAGTAAGTACCAACTGAGAATGAAGGTGAAAATATTATTGAACATATAATATGATTCCTAGTAGAATATTAACTTGCTCAGTGTTTTTTTAGATTGACATGTGTATATGGTGATATCGCTGAAGAAATTGTATTGCGTACGGAAATGTTTTAAATCTACTGCTGGACGTAAGAAAAAGTACCAGAAACGTTTATGCCAGACTTTACATATTGTGATATATTATTAGAATAAGTAATACTGATCCGCTAATTCGCAGATCACTTTTAGTCAAGAATATATTTTCATTAACTTACTCTTGTCACATTGTTTCATTATCTTTTTCTATTTTTTTAGTTTATCGAACCTTCACTCTGTACTAGGATCGGAAGGTTATACTGATTCAGACCGCTCTGCTTTTACGTAAGGTAATATATAAACCTATGTAAATATGTTTGTGTGTTTGATCCAAACTTTTCAAACTACTAGAGCGATGTATACCAAATATTGCAAGAATAATTTCGTACAACTTAGAAAAAAAAGTAGATGAGATGAGACTAAAAAATTGTTACCCCAATTTATTTTACAAAATGTAGTGTAAAGCAATCAGCAAAATATTCGGCAATTTTCTTTCATATTTTGGCGTACGGGATAATTAAGTCATAGTCATAACTTCGTATAGTCATAGTAAATATAAACGGATAAGGAATAGTGATCATGGAATAGTCTAATGCAAAATCTCTTTAGACATCGTTCACCTGAAGAGAGAAGCACAGCGCTGGGAGGAATCCCTCGTCCTTAAGGAATCATAAAGTCTTACATCATTATCATTATTATCATCGTCATGACAGGATAATTTGCGGGAGGCGGCTGATGACTGCAACACCGCTATTTTCGACGCGGGATTCTTTTGAAGCGCACCCCCATCCTTAGGGGATCTTTCCAAAAGGCGCCCCCGCACACGGCATTGGTGCCGATGGGCGGGAGGCGGGGAGGAAACAGGGTCCGAGGGAGAGAGATCGAGCGAGGCATTTTAATAGACGATTGAGATCAATGAATGCCCGGGAATTGCCGGGTAATGAGTCGGCGCAAGTTGTAAGAGCGTTTTCATTCCGATGGATCTGAGTGCTGCTCTCCCGCGTGGGCAGCGGAAGCTGCCGGCTCGTGCATGTGCCGCGTGGGCAGCGCGGAGGGGTGGGCGAGGGGCGACGGGCAGGCGAGGGGCGAGGGGTGACGCAGTTGGGGAGGGGCCGACGGGGTGGCGCGTGAGGACGGCGGGGCGAGGGCGACCTGGGGCGAGGGCGACGGGTGGGCGAGGCGACGGGTGGCGAGGGGCGACGGGTGGGCCGAGGGGCGACTGCGAGGCTGTGGGTGCGAGGGGCGACGGTGGCGAGGGGCGACGGCGGAGAGGCGAGGGGCGACGGGTGGGCGCGGGCGACGGATGGCGAAGGTGGCGACGGTGGGGACGGCGACGGGGGCGAGGGGCGACCCGGCGTGGGCAGGGGCGGGACGGTGGCGAGGGGCGACGGGTGGGCGAGGGGCGACGGGTGGGCGAGGGGCGACGGGTGGACGAGGGACGACGGGTGGGCGATGGCAGCGGCAAAGCAAATGGCGCTCTCCTGTCGACAGTCGATGCACCTCTGTTCTATTTTTAAACCATTGGCCGGCGTACAAAGGAAGCTTGCCCGCACTTTTTGGTAAAGAGTGTGTTTGTAATATTTGATAAATTGCCTCTCGCCTAATTAATTTTGAAGGGAAATTCCATGTTTCGCGGCAAATTAACTTCAATGTATTGCAATAACGAGCTCTTTGTGAGCATTGCGATATATTATGTTTCATTAGCCCGAATTGTTTCTTCTAGATATTTTCATTCAATTAGTGTGTACGCTACTAACAGGCTAATTTCTCCATACAGAAACGAATAAATGTATGGAACAGCTGCAAATGATACAACTTTATTATGCACATATGGCTACGTGATGAACACATCTCATGCGAATGACGCGTTGGAAGCATAAGCTACGCTATAAAAATATCCGAATATAATGTGTGCGTCAAAGTACGTATTCTTCAGAGTGCTTTAAATACGTCATGAATCCATTTTTGTCCTACACGTCAAATTTTGAAACTACGAGAAAAAATCAGAAAAGATGCTTCTTTATTTATTTGAGGGTGACCAGGTAATTTATTAAAAAGGGCGAATATTAGTCAATATGAAATTCACGTTTTTATTTCAGCACTTTCTGTTTCATTGCCGGCATTCATAAAATTCCATTGAACAATATTATCGTAGCTTCAAAAGCTTTTACTGTAGAGTACGTCATTTCACTCCTCCGTTCACTTCACTTTCGTTGCGTTTCACTGCGTGCACGTCTCTTCACATTCTTTGTCTCTGAAAATTCGTTTGAATATACTCCACATTGCTTATGAAAGGAGAACAGATGAAAAGAAAAACACGTCGTGCCAAATCAGTTGAAGGTGGATAGAAAATCAGTGACAATGTCACGGGTTTTGCATGTAATCTACCACGGGGTGGGCAATATGCGGCCTTTCCCCGCATTATTGTGCACTATGTCCATTGCTCGACTAAGAAGACTATATCAACGTCTAAAGGCACACAATTGAGCAGGCCATTTTCCAGTATAGAAGAGGGTAAAGATACCGAAGGATTTTTTTTTAGGATTTCATGCAAATTGGCAATTTTCTTTATAGAGACGTAAAATAGAAAAGTGAGTAATCAACGATTATCTTTACCAGTTTTCTTGATTTGAACATTTAGGAGTTTATAATTCTCAATTGAGAAATCTAGAAATGGATTGTGTCCCTAGAAAATTAACATTTTCCCCAGAAGGCACATTACACTCTTCAGGGAGAGCGGAAGATTCGCCATCCCCTCACATAATTTGCACCCTGCATTACCCTCAATTCTCAGGGCCAGCATAACCTCACTTTATGCTATGCGTTTTGAGAGAAATTAATTATTATATCCTACATTTACGATTAAACACATGTATTTTATTTTGACCTATCTTCATCCGATCGCTCACAAAAAGTATAAAAACTTGCTTTCTTCCCAACCATCGTAGGCGATAGTACAATACGAAATCCTTCAACCTCGTCTATCCTTAGCTCTGCGCCACGTGGCGTTGCATTGAAGCGCATCCCCCTCCTGACGTCACGCGGAGCCCATCGACGTCCCGCGCGCTCTCTCGCGGCGCGTGGCGGACTGAGCAGATCGCTCTGCAAACAAACATTTCATAACAACGGCAACAGCCGAAGAGATTTACTTGATCCGCGGGTCGAGAAGCCCACTGGCCGCGTTGCCAACGGCGCCTGCCGATTGAGTTACTCACTTGCGCCCGTCTCGCGGACATTGACGCTCCGGCACGTGGGGAACAGCTGTGGGAACAGCTCTTATCACGATCAAGATGTTAATGAGCGTTTCTAGAATTATCTTGAGTTTTTGGAGTCTGTGCATTTGAGGTATTAAAACTGTTAATTTTCTTGTCGGGATGTTCGTATGTGGGCATGGGTTTTGTTGAAGGGCCTTCAGTTAATTTTCGTTTCTAGCTTAACATATTTAATGAAGTGCAGAGAAGGTGACTATTATTGAGATTTTGGGATGGATTTTTTAAGAAACGATACCTATTTTTGTAAGATTTTGCTAATGAATTTAGGGTTTTGGTCGTATGATTATTGTCTGTATAATGTCTAGGGACTGAAGCTTTTGAATTATTTACAGGGACATGTTTTTAATTAATTTCTGTTCTTTTAGATCTGCAGTGTGCTTAAAATCAAATAATAGCTGCTTTCTTTCGAATTATGTTTTATTTATTTATTGGAACTGTTTACCAGTAATTATAGGAAATATAATCGTTGGTTTATCAGCAGTTATCATAATATTCTCTGAAGTTCTAATTTTTCAGGTCGAGTTTCGCTTTCTGGTTGCATCTTCCTCTGAGATTGTTTTTCAGTAATTGTTGTATAATACTTGCTGTTAATTATGTCGTTGCCAATACTATACGTCGGCATAAATTGCGCAACCAATTATCGGACTGTTTCATAATTCTGATAAATAGACCTCCGAATTTTTGGGAACAAAAAAAGTCATGATATAGGGACCTAAAATAGGTAACAAAATTTCGTAATTAGGCACCATTAGGCATGAAAAGTGACGTTTCATGCACTTAAAATGTTAAAAATGATTAAAATAGGCATTTCAAAGGATTAGACATGAAAAATATGTTTGTCATCTAAAAACTGACCACAAAAAGATTAAATTAGACACATTTTATTTTTCAGGAAAGTAAAGTATTTTTACATTTATGAGAGTGACTACAATTACATTATTTTATTTATTTTCATTTCTTTTCATTTCATTCATTATTTTACACACATTTTATTCTCAATCTGTCAACAGCGCGGCTTCACTGGAAATGAATGCAATTACCTTCGAAGTGCGTGCTAATTGGTGATGAGCGTGAAACTTCCTCTTTATACTGACTTCCGAACCTCTGTATGTTCGGTGTGTTCGGTGAGAGATTTCGTTTCTTAGTCCATTGCGCATTCGATCAGGGAATATTCACGTTTCGGAAAATTCGGAAAAGTATTTGCTTTTCGGTGAAACATATATTTTATAATACGATAATTAAAACATCACAATACAACAAAATTACTTGTTTTAGGCAGATTTAGGCAAAAATATATTAAAGTAGGCACCAAATGTCCTGTTAGGGCATTTTAGGCACTATTAGATGCTTTCAGTAGTTTTATTTTTTCATGATTCGTAAACATCTGTAGTTATTTTCCACAATCTCCTAAAGGAATTAAATAGCCATTTGTCCAAAAATCCGAGGTCTACTGATAACTGACTTCACTCTTTTAAGTTTTCTAACAACAGCTCCAATCGTAGATACTCGACTCGCGCCTGGGGCAGACCACGGCTGCTTTGCAACTGGTGCTCGACGACCGGGGAACTCCAATGTAGACGGTTTCCACGGTTTCCCAGTGGGGAAATTCAGGCATGGTCTGTAGGGGAGAAGCAACTCATTGTATAGTGGTCACTGCGCTAGCCATTCGCACCTGAAACCGGGGTTCAAATTCCGGTCCATCCATGTGGAGTTTGCGGTGGTCAAAGCAAGTTTGTGCGGGAGGTTTTCTGGAAGTGTTCCCGCGTTCTCTGCCTCGCATTCCACCAATGCGTCTTCATTTACATCGTATCTCCCTATTCACTAGACCCTGAAATTATTTATCCATTCCAAGTAGAGAGAAAAGAACAGAACTTAGTCACTGGCATCGAATTACAGATTTTTTTCTGCAGGTGTTCCAGAATATTAATATCTTCCATTGTATGTATTCTCGGGTAGATGCAATAAAAAGATTTCTTTAATTTTAATGTTAATTTTCTTTTGAGAGAGTTTCTCCCCCGAGTGTCATGGTTTGGGAGGCAATGAGTCATTCTCTACACCCTGATTAAGATACTTAATATCGCGCGAACAATCTGACGAGATTAATAATGCCCTTTGGCATTTTTGGATAATCGAGTGAGAAAGAAATCATAATTATTTTCATTTAATAGTCAGTCAGTTTAATTGTCAGATAATAACGCGAATTGTCCAATAATACGAATGTATGTGCTGTTGTTGCTCCACTAGTTTCATAAATTATTTGCCAATTTTCGTAACATAATTGTTATCACTTTTCTAAATGTTATTTTCTAAATATTATACAAAACTCAATCAATGATGTAAAACTTATGAGTTTATTGCTTGAAGTGATGAGGTAATGCTGGCAGTAAAGTTATATGAATCTGTATTTTTACAATGGATATTACAAGAAATTATGATCTGATTTAGTTATAAATATTGCGAACATGATTTTCATATTCGTTCATATTCGTAATTTTCATATCTTTTGCCAATCGGTCAACTCAAGATTACTATATTCCAGTGCGATTCATGAGTATTTGATGGGAAATGTGAGATGACTCAATATTTCATGTGTACTTTTTGATTTAGATACATTTAGCCACTTAGACATTTAGATACGTTACAGACTGTGGTAAAATTATTCGTAGTTCCGTTACAAATAGTTACTAGTACTGACGGTAATTTTATTGTTTTTTCTCCCTCAAGAGTAATTTTTCTCCATGAAAATATTTTTATATGTAATTTTGTAGAAGATATAAATGATATACCATTTGTGAGTCTTGGAGAGTCAATTTGAGTCTTGGAGAGTAAGGTAATAATGTTCGTGTGAGTTATGAAAAAGTTATCTTCCTCTTTTGTGTTTTACTGACTTCACATCGAAAGTTTCCCTAACATTTATTTTGAAGTAACTAATAGTCCAATTTTACTGTTAATTGTGCTACTATAATCTTAAATATCCATTGATCGATGAAAGTAAAACATCAAACAAAAACGTTTGACCATTCTTCAATCGCCATTCTCTGGGGAATCTTCTACATCCAGAATGTTACTGCCCAATCCATACATTTGAGTTATGAAATATGTCCATAAAATTGGTGCCAAGCTCGATGGAAATTAAGAGCAGGACGGCTTCATGTTGTACAACTCTCTTGTTGCAGAACAAGAGAACTCGCCGGGGAACTCATTCATTTTGATTGGTTTGGTTGGTCTCCTGTTTGTAGGTGTAGCTTGAACGTGTATGACATTCGTGTCCCTGCTGTTCATTTCCCTCTGATAGCATCACCTAGGGACATTCTCGCGATTTCCACGCTAAAAAAGAGAAAGACTCAAGTGAACAAGAATACAGCGAAAAAAAAAACTATAATAATGGAACTGGATAGTGTGTCCACAAAATTCTCAAGAACACTTTTAGACACATTTGATGTTTTAATAAGCTCTATAATGTGAACCGATAAATATTGGGACATTTATATCTGGAATTGTTTGCTTTTCGTTGAAAAAGGATGAATTACAATGATGATTTTCACACAATGTACTTCCATGATATTTATTCGACATAAATTTTCTCTTGCACGTGAGATCAACTAAAATGGAATTAACCAGGAAATTAACTCTTAATATTCAAGGAAAATACAATTATTGAACTCTACTAACATTTTTAAATATTTCAGATCCTTTGCTGAAGGTAGTTAAAATTGTAAATACTTTATATATATATATATATATATATATATATATATATATATATCTATATGTGTGGTGACGGTTCTGTTCAGGACATTTTTTGCCCAGACTATAAAATATGTAGGAACAAAAAAACTTATTACAAATCTTTTGGACAGGACTAAGTCTGTCGGGTCTTGCTGTATATATATATATATATATATATATATATATATATACATATATATACAATATAAGTAGCATGGTACAC